>JAPZVO010000141.1:0-76761 GCA_029962745.1 Echinometra lucunter | reverse complement strand
TTTCCCTTTTATTCATTTTGTAAACACAGTAGGAATGTGGACTAACATGCATGCTCCATGATTGCATCTGATGTTTTTAATAATGATACTCTTGTCACTCTTCAGGAGACTGGTGTAGAAGGACATGAACTGACTGAACTAGACCGGGGGAATATTCAAGGTATTGATAATGTCCTACTTTTCATTTACTTTTCAATGTTTATTTTCATATGCGCTGTACGTGCATGGAGCTAGAGCCAGAGCATGGATGACGTATCCGCACACTGGTTATTTATTAAAGGACAGGGATGAGCGCAAAGTACGATTTACTGTATTTAACTTTTTTTTTTCTATCGAGCAAAAACGAGTGAGACGGCACCTCAGAGTAAGTAATACATTCATTGTGCTTCCTATTAAGACATATGGAGGGAAAATTATAAACGCTTTTTCACAATGTTTGAAGCAGAAAAAAAAAGAACTCTGAAGACGATTTCATTGACTTATCCTGCTTATGGTCTTTGTATTCTTCATAATCTTTTATCCTAGTAATAAATGGAACAGCATAAAGGCTTTTCGTTTTCTTTCATTCTTAACCATTTTTGTATTATTTAGGTCCTCCAAATGAGTCAGAACAAGATGCAAAAGATTGGAAAAACGAGCAAATAACTCAAGATAATAATGAGCAAGCAGGTAGGTCTCAAAAGAAGTTGCTACATCACGAGCATAACATGATAAACTTGCATTGAATATTAAATCTTTCATTAAACAAAGAGAATTAACATCCGGGCGAGCCCCGACTGATTACACGTGTTAATCTTCTTTGAATGATTAATCTTAAGTAATTTTAACGCTCAAAAAACTAACTCGTTCTCTCGACTTACTAACTCGTTAAGTCGAGGGAACGAGTTATAAATCGTGGGAACGAGTTATAAGTCGAGGTAACGAGTTAGTAAGTCAAGGAAACGAGTTAGTAAGTCGAGGGAACGAGTTAATAAGTCGTGGGAATGATTAAGGAAAAAACAAACAAACAGTAAGTCGTTGGAACGAGTTAGTAAGTCAAGGGAACGAGTTATAAGTCGTGGGAACGAGTTATAAGTCGGGGAACGAGTTAGTAAGTCGAGGGAACGAGTTAGTAAGTCGAGGGAACGAGTAAGTGTCGTGTTAGTAAGTCGTGGGAACGACTTACGAAAAAAAATGTCACCGTTGGGGCTCCGTAATACGATGACTCTTACCTTGGAAAATGGTCTTTCGGCAATCCTGTAATAATTGCACGTAGAAGAACTCTATTCATTGGGTCCCTCCTCGTCTCTCTCCCTCTCTATATCCCCCCTCCCCAAATAGCTGCCCCCAATGATGAATACCTGCCCCAAATGAGGCAAAATGTGTGTCGTGTATCCAAATCAAAGGTGCACTGCAGTAAACCTCACGCTCAAAGATACGCAAATTTGTAATACCGACTGGAAAACCACTAAACCAAGAAAAACCTAGGAACATGAATTATGCGATGCGGTCATGGGTAAATTGGGAAAATACACATACGATGGCAGGCAATATGTTGCCCCCCCCCCCCCAACTTTTTTTTTTTACTGAAAATTTTGTTTTCAAAATTCCTTCGGAAGTGCGCACCAGATCAATCATTTTCAAGTTTTAAAATGCAAAAGTGTCCTCGTGACAAGCTTGGTCGCTTTGCTCCCTCGCTTTCATGTTTCTTCGAGAATGTTATGTATTTTCGCCCCCCCCCGGGAAATATTCTCTGCTTACGGCCCTGCTTATACCCATCTTGCATTCCCATCTGAGGATTCTTTTATTTTTTTCCTGTGTCTGCTTAATCTAACTTTCTTTAAGCTTAAAGGTAACAAATTGTTCTATAATATTTTTTTCTATTTTAGATAAAACTGGAAAAAGGGGAATAAGTTTGGACACAGAGAAGGTGACGAAGCCTTCCAAGTATCACGCAAAGGAGAGATGTCAGATTAAGGAGCAGTCTGTGAAGTCGGAACTTTCAATTTTGAATAAAACCCCAAATAGGATTTTCAACCTGAATTTGCTGATACCGAATATGAATCCGATGGACCCCATCGGAATGATAGGCGGTCGTCATATTTGCCTGATAAGGATGACGATAATTTTATGCGCATACTTAATATACCTTTACCGATAACGATGACGATAAATTTATGCGCATACTTAATATACCTTTACCGATAACGATGACGATAATTTTATGCGCATACTTAATATACCTTTACCGATAACGATGGTGATAATTTTATGCGCATACTTAATATACCTTTAGCGATAACGATGACGATAATTTTATGTGCATACTTAATATACCTTTACCGATAATTATAAAAGTGGTCAGACTCGCCGATCAACTCACCGCTTTTTTGTTGAAGAAATGATTAAGTTAAATGTAGGTGATTTGACCAATACTAGTTTAATTCCTACAGGTATATCAAGTGTGTGCATAAAGTTCTTGTTATCGTTATTGGCCAAATGTAACCACCGCCCTAAAGAGTCAACCTTCTGGAAACTCTGAAGAAATGATCAACATGCTGCAACACGTATTCTATATATTTACAGGCTGTGGAATTTGATGAAATAACACCATCACTTCACGGGCTCTCCTTGTCATAGTTCGGTAAACACAAAATAAAAGTATGTTATTTAATAACGTGGGAAAGGCAACTCGGGGATCTGCCTGAGTATACTTCTCAAAAGGTGAATAGCTGCAGAGAAATCTCGAACACGTACTGAGATGATTATTCGCTGATTCTGTACCTTGGTTGTGGAACAGTCCCCAGCCTGCTGTCATGATTGCTGTGATCTATTTCAAAGGTTAACTGTAGACATACTTTTTCCACATTGCATACAACTAGCCCTACCCGAGTCTTGCAAAACATTTGATCTTATTTTGTTCTCTGTTTATTCTCAATTACTATGTTCCTTTCCTTTAAAAATGAAAGTTTATGTATTTAACTTTTAACATAGCACTTCATCCATTCTTAAACCTTGAAGGAAAGGTTTATCCTAAAACTCAGATTGAAACCAGCTTCTTTCGAAGCTGGTAATAAACATGATGATATCATTATGACTTCCAACTCATCAAATGGAATACATTTTCCCCTCAATCAGAAAGTCTCTGCAAAGGCAGCATGGCTGAAATTTTGAAAACTTTTTTGGGGGTGAAAATTTTGACCAAATCCACGAAAAATTTGCATTAAATATTCATTTTCACTTTAAAAATGCAAAAGCGCCCTCGTGACCAGCTTGGTCGCTTCTCCCTCGCTTTTGAGCTTTTTCGAAATTTTTGACGCGTCTTGCCCCCCCCCCCCCCCCCCCCCCCCGAGAAAATGTCTGCGTAAGGCCCTGATAGGCAGTCTTAAACATTTCCTGACTAGAGTGAGAGAGGGAGATAGAGAGAGAGAGAGAGAGAAAAGAAGGAAAAACATATTATAAGGATATTGTAGTGCAATGATAGTAACTAAAAACCAATAAAAAAAAAAAAACTAAACCTCTTTTAAAAAACGAATGTTTAAAACCAAATCAAGGTATCACGGTGTTTTTTTTTTCACTATTTGTATATTTCTCCATGTATCTTTCAACAGGTAATATGTCTTTGCTCACTATATCATGTATATGTCCTGCTTTCCTTCAAAGCTGTTTCAGACGTTGCCGAGGTAAAGTTTGAAAAAAGATAATAATTGCTTTAAAAAGTGTTGTGGTTTTTAAAAAGGGGCATTTATTTTCAATTCACTGTTGGACACGGACATATCCAAGATGGGCACGAGGTCAGGGCCTCCCACTTCTGTCGGAGATTTGGTCTTTCCCGTCAGACGACTGAATGCGGCACAATTCTGTTCCTCGTCCAGTTGCTCACCGACATCGCAGAAATCTTTCATTTAGAGGGTTTGGAATCATTAAGAACTCTCAAGATTGACGAGTACCCTTAATTGATGGTTAATCATATTTATGCTAGCATGATGATTAATTTTACTATAGACACTTTTCAGGCATCAGTTACTAGTATTCTGTCATATCGTACAAAGCTTTATCGCATATATTTTGTAGAAATGATAGTGATAAAATTCTATGACGTGACATGCATTCGTAAGCACTTTTTCCTTCTGATGGACTTGGAAGACATGGTTACTATGAGCGTTATATGAATATGATTTGCTTATGATCATAGTTTAGTTTTACTGTATATTTGGTATCAGATACATTATAAAATGTTTGATGTATTTGATTTCTCTCATTTATTCTTGTGATTTATTTGTTTGAGAACTATCTATTTCATGAATCTTTCTTTTCGCCTACTATTCTTTCTTCGGTTACTTGGCAGTGAAATGCTGTTGATTTATTCTGTTTTTGCCCAGTACCATAATGATATGTTTATCAGATTGGTTCGTTGTATTTTTGCACTGCAATAAAAGTTTCCAGTGTGTTTTACGAATGTTTACTGTGTCTTCCGTTTGGATCTTTATTTTAGGTGTACTGTCGGGAATGTAACTACATATGAAGTTTAAGCCTTTTTTCTTGCCCTTTGTTTCTGTTTCTGTCTTTATTGCTGTCTCCTTCATTAACTCTTCTCCCTCTCATCTTCTTGCACTCTCTCCCCTATCTATGTCGGGGGTGGGGGGGGGGAAGAGTTTCATAAAGCTGTTCATAAAAGTTTATGAGCGACTTGAACATGGCAAGCCACATGGGATTCTCGATCATTATGAATCGCATCAGCTAAATGTTAAATATGCAGATGCAGGAAAACATTAGTATTGTTTAAAAAAACATTTTTATTCCAACGTTTATTTCTTGTCACAATTTGATAAAGATTATGGAAAATATCACCTTTGTTAAAACGTGAGGAAGAAGTGTGAGCAACCCACTTCATTATTTGGGAAAGTCATGCTTAACTTACCAATCAGCTTTAACACTCCCAGTTCCTACATCATCCTCCTCCCCCTTCGCTGTGTCTTGTTGATCATATCTTACCACTCTCGATCTCGCTCTCCCACTTCTATTACCTTCTCTTTCATCCCAGCATTGTCCACTCGCCAGTCACATCAAAAGCAAATCTTTTAAGACTAACAACATCAACAGCTACAAAAACCCCAAACGGGACAACCAAAACAAAGAAACCTATGTTTATGTATGGGTAAATGTCTCAATCTTTCCTAATGATATATATATTTTTTTCCATTATTGTAGATGTCACTGAAAAAACAACAATAAAAAACTTGTTTCCTTCTCTATTTATCAAAAGCATTTATAAATGCTTATAAATGCTTGGGTGTCACAAGCTAACATGACTGATTTCAATCTAAAGAGGGAATGTAAGAAACGCAATACTTGTGAAAACAAATAATAAGTGGCGGGTGTGACATTAATTTTGGTTTATTATCATTTTTAGAAAGGTAAGGAAAATATCATTCAAAAGCTCCTTTTCTCATCTCTCATGAGACACAACATTCAATTTCCTCAAATTGTCAACTGCCTAACAAAATGCCAGTTGTTTTGCCTGCACGACCACTTGTGGTTTTTCCATCAGAATTACGATCGTATACAAAAGAGACCGATTTTTTTCAATGATGTGCATAATTTAAAAAAAACTGATGACGCTAAATCATTTCCTGCGTAAACGGTAAGGAAAAAAAAATAATAACTTGAACCAAATTTAGCAGCCATTTAGGACTAATTGGTTTCTGACACTGCCATTGTCTGAAATCATGGAAATCATGGAAATCGGAAATGCGTCATTTTATTGATCATGTTTTTCATTTGCCACTCAAGCAATAGACGAGACGGAGCTTTAAGTGGCGTGTACACTTAAACCGAAAGTGATTCTAGATTATCGAGCAATTTACCCTTAAACTTGGGTTTCCTCTATGGAGGGACTAAAGATAGAGAAAGAGTAGAGAAAGAGACAGAGCAGAAGAAGGAGATGAAGTGGAAGAGAGAGAGAGGGGGGGGGGAGAGAGACTAGATTTAACTTATTATTGAGATGAATATAAGCCACGAATGACGTAGGATACTCGAGCAATTAAAGCTTTCGTCTTCCTAACAAATTTATATCAAAATCCGGCTATGTACAGTTTCTAGTGCTTATCTGTCAACTTTCGAAATCAAGATGATTTGGATTTTTAAAATGCAAATTACACAAAGATATAGAATGTGAAGAGAAAATGTCGTCTAGCTCTACCCAAATGAGTAATTCTGACAATTAAATATTCATTCATTTTTGCTTTATGTATAAAAATTCTTTCTTGCAGGGTATAGCGCATATCTACTCAGTGTTTTCACTTTTTTATCTTTAGCCGTCTTTATTTGACGCGAATCACACGCTCCCCCCCCCCCCTCATCATTGCTGATCCTTCCTTAAAAAAGTGGCAAATAGTACCGATATTAAGCCATTTCTTACCTTACCTTCGACCTCATAAAATAACACACATAACACTGTTTACATATATAGCAAAATTCGCTAGAACTATTATGATGCAGTTTACAGACACTAAAATTACTCGTAATGGTAGAATAGTTGTATTCTAGTTATATTGCAGAGTTCTTATCACCAAATACCTACAAACACACCCACAACCTGCGCAGTGCTAAAGATACTTCTTCAAATCCCCACATAATGTAAAACAAAAATAACATTAGGAGATCGAGCATTTGCATGCGCAGCCCCCAAACTGTGAAATAACTTGCCATTGGAAATTAGGCCATCCTCAACTGACATAGAAACATTTAAATAACGGATCAAAATATATTTGTCACCGAATTCTTAATCTCTTCAAGCATATCAGGAGTTCTTCAGAAGAATATATGTACATAGTTTCTGCGCTCTATAAATTGATATATTATTATTATCATGGTCAAACGTCCAGAACGGCTAGACTTCTAGAATGTTCTTTTAAATGCAATGATTTATCAACCATATTCATTATATTCGTTTTAAAAGGCTATATACTAGTAAAGGTTCACTTATATGACAAATCATTGTGGATATTTTTTTTTCTTCTTACTCAGTGTTACTAGTCCTTCTCTTCATGATACAATATTTCGCGGTTGACAGTATTCCAAAGAGCATTAAACAATCAAAGAGTTTATCGACACTTTCCGTATAGCCATCTGGCAGTTTCTTCACCCCGAGTAAAAAAAAAAAAAATGAAAATCATTGCCTTATATAGAGAAGGGTTGTGTCAAATTCCTCTTAGAATATGTCAGATTTTGAGTTTCAACAAGCGTTTGTTGAATGTATAATCTTGACCGATAATAAAGATACTACTACACAGGGCCTTCTACTTCTACTACTACTACTACTACTACTACAACTCCTCCTCCTTCTATATACTGCTGATAATAATATTATAATAAGCATGATAGTAATAATGATAATAAATAATAAATGAATGACAATATATATTGTAATAGTGTTTTTCATCCACACACACAACAGCGTGTATGTGGATTTGTATAGCTTTGCAAGCGAGGACAGTGAACAAAGAAAATTCCTGAGGACAGTGGTCCTCGGATGTCAAACAATAGTCCTCGCACGTCAAACAAATGATTTGGGCCTTATTCCGTCAGCCTTGCGAGGACAGCAGACAATACTCAGACAATACTTGTCCTCTGGAGTAGAGTGATGTAGAGGTGAGGGTGTGTGTGTGTGCGTGTGTGTGTGTAAAGAAATGATATGAGAGAATCATTGCGTAGCTCCCTCAACGTTCCCAAGAGCTATCATCCTTTTTTGGGTCAAGGGTTGAAAAACTGCCTCCGCCGGGAATCGAACCCTGGTCACTGGCTTAGAACGCCAATGCCTTGACCACTAGACCACAGAGGCGGGCCAGCAGTTAGGTGTGACCGAATCCAAATGACCGGTAGACAAATGTTCAACCTTTTTATTGATGCTTTAGTTTGGTGCAGATGAATTAGTGAACAACGAGGAGCTACGCAATTATACTCTCATATCATTTATTTCAATGTTTATTATTTAAAAGACAGTTGCCAAAGTTGTTTGCGTTTGTCTATTTCTTTCACTATACATTTATACACCTAAATAAATGTAACATTGGGTTTTTTTTTTGTTCTTGAAAGTGTCCACTTTATGTACAAAGTATCTACGTGATATAAAGTGGCTACGATGAAATTGAATTGCATTGTAAGCCTATTTGCTAGGTGTCTACTTAATGCACCCTTCCGTCGTTTATATGTAGTTTTCTACATAGCGCCCAGGAGACGCATTATGGCACTCCAGTATTATTCCCTGATGACGTCTGCAACCAACATTGATAATTTCCCTCAATGGATTGTCGTCATATTGAAATAAACAGTTGCAGATACTCTGAAAATCAAAACAAAGTAATATTTTGGATTTTTTATCTCTCTCTTATCGAAACTCATGACAGCCTATGTTTTCGAATTTTCTGTTTGTTTTTATGCACTGTAAATATATTACGTGTACAAAGAACTTTCGACATTGATTCTACTATTTTGTTGTTATTCTATTCATGTACTGTTCTACGTTCTCCTTTTTTTTGTAAACGGACATAACAACCGTCGACATCAGATATATCATAGTCTGGGGGACCAGAAAGATCCCGTAATTCCAATACGGGATCTTTCCCTATTTAACCAAGTTATCCTCCGTCCCGTACAGATAAGCGGAGGGCCAAAAGCAGAAAAGGGGGGTTTCGTTCCACCATCTGTACAAACTAAGTAGACCATGCTCATTTTCAAGCTTAAAGCATAACACACAATATTCAAGAGGTCTACCTCAAAAAATTAGTAGCGAAAGCTTCCAAATCCAAGATGGCGTCCAAAATGGCCGCCATTTTGACGGAATTTGAATTTTTCAAGATAAAATTTGATAGAAACATCCAATTGCAACAAAATTGGTCTCATCTGAAAGAGATTTAAATTCCCTACAGTTTGATGCCATTTGTGAGTAATGTCAAAGTAATTCGGTCCAGATATTTAGTCAAAAAATGTGTTTTTTGACATTTTTTTCCAAAAACTGAAAATTTGCAAAATGCATGATTTAGCATAAATCAAGAAAAAAATTAAGAATTGTCTTAAAACCTTCCAGAAAACTTTCTTGATATTCAAAAATCATCTGTGGAAAATTAGAAAGCAATACCATTCTCCGTTCTAAAGTTATAATGTCTCAAACTTGAAAACTCATATTTCATAAATTTCTCTTCTTGCATATGCATGTGTTATATTCCCATAGACTATAATGCATTAACATGCATGTACCCTGTACAAAAGTGCAGACGTGGATTTTCGCTCTACAAACCAAGAAGGCCATGCTTATATTTGTGCTTATTGACATGTTTGTAACTAAACTTGGATGATAGATGCCTTACACAAACTCCAGTGTTATTGGGGAGTCAAAGGTCACATATGTAGGTCAAAGGTCAAATGAGGTCAAATGTTAACATTTTCCGTGCATATTTCTACTGGGGTTGGTAACTTTAGAACCATAAGTCCATTTGTAACCAAACTTGGATAGTAGATGCCTTTCAGGGACATAACTGGTATTTGAGGGTCAAAGGTCATGTATGTAGGTCAAAGGTCAAATGGTAAAATATTCATGCATATTTCTACTGAGGTTGGTAAGTTTAGAACCATAAGTCCATTTATAACAAAACTTGAATGGTAATTACCCTTTAAGGACCTCATTGTTGTTTGGGGGTCAAAGGTCATGGGTGCAGGTCAAAGGTCAAAGGAGGTCAAATGTTAAAACTTTCCTGCACTTTTCTATTGGGGTTGATAGCTTTAGAACGATGACTCCAAACTTAGATGGTAGATGCCTTATATAGGGACCTCAATTCCACATGTTATGGGGCTTGGGTTGTAGGTTTATGTCATTTGATATTGAATATATGGATGCAAACTTTGCATGAGATACATGTACATATGTTCTTCACAACTTTTCATTTTGTTGTTGACATAATCATTGTGACTCTTCCACGTATAAGCAGGGAGCCATAGGTAGAAAATATATTTAGATTATAAAAATTGTTAGAAACTTCAAATTGGAATTAAATAGGTCTCAGATGAAAAGAATTTTTTTTTTTTTAAAATGCATATTTCTACTGGGGTTGGTAAGTTTAGAACCATAAGTCCATTTATAACAAAACTTGAATGATAATTACCCTTTAAGGACCTCATTGTTATTTGGGGGTCAAAGGTCATGGGTGCAGGTCAAAGGTCAAAGGAGGTCAAATGTTAAAACTTTCCTGCAATTTTCTATTTAGGTTGATAGCTTTAGAACGATGACTCCAAACTTGGATGGTTGATGCCCTATACAAGGTGGCCCAGAAAGAAAGGAAAACCTGTGACCCTTAATTTCAGCGAGATTAATAATATAATGTTATAATTTTTCATTTGGTTTGAAATACAATTTTCTTTGAAAACGAAAGTGATATTACATTTAATATTCCCAAGACTTATTTTAAACAACCACTAGGAAAACGGCATTTTCAAGAGTTTTCTCCCGTTTCTCCTTGATCGTACCATTTACTGGTTCAGTACACCTGCATGGTGTCCCATCACCGTGTTTGAGTCCCTTGTTTTTAATACTTATTAGAATAAAAACTAAAAACATTGGGATTGTGTCAAAGAATGCATTAGCCTCAATCCCACTTTCAGTTATGGATAATTGTATCCTGAACTTTATTGATAAAATGATAAAGCAAAAATGGTAGGTATCAATACAGTAGGAACTTATTTGGGATTCCCCACGTGTCTGCATATAATGAGTCGCTGTAAAACAAATATCTACATGCTGAGATGTCTGGAAATAGTATAAGGTACCTCTGAACCATACAAATACATCGTATTATTGATATATTCATCCTTTCCTTGAGGATTAAGCTTTTATCTTCATTGGCAACTTGAGTACTTAACAAATAAAGAAGGTTAATGGGAGAAATTCATGATTTGTAAACAAATTTGTTTACAAATTAAGTATTCACCTAGTGAAACTTTCAGCTCCCTGAAAAAAATTAGAATAAGGTTACAAAACATATGAGAAAGTCCTTAAAATTAGCTCATTGGAAGTATGAGATGTAGAATGCTGCGTCTACACTTTTTAATTGCCTGTTGCCATTAATATTATGTACAATTTATTAAAAGCACCAAAATTTCAAAAACAGAAAGGTTACAATGTTGTATGTATTTGTATTTTAATTCTATTTTGCATTAACTGGTCCAATTTCTTCTGTTGGTATTTGTATGCGTGCACACTGTTAATTTTATGTATTTTTATGGATTTAATGGATTGACTTTTTTATGCCGCTGTTAAAATCAACTTAGAGTTAGCTGTCTAATTAAAATTTAGATGTATATAATTATGCTGAATAATAAACTGTAATATACAAATAATGATTTCTTTTAACTAATGAGAAATTAGACATTTTTTTTTATTACTAATCATGCTTATGATAGCTTATTATCTTGTGAAGTCATTTTGTACTAATTTATATTCAATTTATATAATACAATAACCACAACTGCACCAGATAAATCAAAGAACAACTTCCAATGAGTTGAAAAAATAACTTAATGACACTAGAATATTTAAAGTGTTCTTTGAAAGAGTGCTCTCGCTGCCATTTTACCATATTTCTAGAGCTATTATTTTCTTTCCATTAAATGTGACATGTGTAATTTGTAATTTCAAAGAATATAACACATTCAAAATTGTATAGCCATTATATATTGGCTGCGAAGCAAGATGATAGGGACCATTTCATCTATCTATCATATATCTATTTACATAATGATATTGAAACCTTTCCATCCCGGCGCTTTCTGACCCTACTCTCGCTTTCACTAATTTCATGGGGGGGGGGAGAGTATGTATAGAAAAACAATATTTTCCCACTAAATATAGAATAAATTGCATGGTAACTCAACACCCCTTATGAAGGACATTCAGTTGTAAAAAAAAAAATCTTTTCATCTGAGACCTATTTAATTCCAATTTGAAGTTTCTAACAATTTTTATGATCTAAATATATTTTCGGCCTATGGCTCCCTGCTTATATGTGGAAGAGTCACAATGATTATGTCAACAACAAAATGAAAAGTTGTGAAGAACATATGTTACATGTATCTCATGCAAAGTTTGCATCCATATATTCAATATCAAATGATATAAACCTACAACCCAAGCCCCATAACATGTGGAATTGAGGTCCCTATATAAAGCATGTACCATCTAAGTTTGAAGTCATCGTTCTAAAGCTATCAACCCCAATAGAAAAGTGCAGGAAAGTTTTAACATTTGACCTCCTTTGACCTTTGACCTGCACCCATGACCTTTGACCCCCAAATAACAATGAGGTCCTTAAAGGGTAATTACCATTCAAGTTTTGTTATAAATGGACTTATGGTTCTAAACTTACCAACCCCAGTAGAAATATGCATGAATATTTTACCATTTGACCTTTGATCTACATACATGACCTTTGACCCTCAAATACCAGTTATGTCCCTGAAAGGCATCTACTATCCAAGTTTGGTTACAAATGGACTTATGGTTCTAAAGTTACCAACCCCAGTAGAAATATGCACGGAAAATGTTAACATTTGACCTCATTTGACCTTTGACCTACATATGTGACCTTTGACTCCCCAATAACACTGGAGTTTGTGTAAGGCATCTATCATCCAAGTTTAGTTACAAACATGTCAATAAGCACAAATATAAGCATGGCCTTCTTGGTTTGTAGAGCGAAAATCCACGTCTGCACTTTTGTACAGGGTACATGCATGTTAATGCATTATAGTCTATGGGAATATAACACATGCATATGCAAGAAGAGAAATTTATGAAATATGAGTTTTCAAGTTTGAGACATTATAACGTTAGAACGGAGAATGGTATTGCCTTCTAATTTTCCACAGATGATTATTGAATATCAAGAAAGTTTTCTGGAAGGTTTTAAGACAATTCTTAATTTTTTTCTTGATTTATGCTAAATCATGCATTTCGCAAATTTTCAGTTTTTGGAAAAAAATGTCAAAAAACACACTTTTTGACTAAATATCTGGACCGAATTACTTTGACATTACTCACAAATGGCATCAAACTGTAGGGAATTTAATTCTCTTTCAGATGAGACCAATTTTGTTGCAATTGGATGTTTCTATCAAATTTTATCTTGAAAAATTCAAATTCCATCAAAATGGCGGCCATTTTGGACGCCATCTTGGATTTGGAAGCTTTCGCTACTAATTTTTTGAGGTAGACCTCTTGAATGTTGTGTGTTATGCTTTAAGCTTGAAAATGAGCATGGTCTACTTAGTTTGTACAGATGGTGGAACGAACTCAAAAAATAAGCTAGATATTTGACTTTGGCCCTTCGCTTAAGACCTCCCACGGACTTGGTTTATGCTACGTTCACACCTTTGCGTATTTGGCTTGCGTATTGCTGCTTATTGACCAAACGGAAACATTATAAGCAGTCATACCCTTTGGTCATATCCATTAAAACGCAATGAAACGTGCTCTCATCGTACTCAATGCGCAGACTAGCGCATAGACCTGCGCTAGCTAAGGCCAAAACTTTTGGAGCGCTTGTCATTGCCTATAGCTGCGTTTCTTGCACGATTTACCTCACTTTAGCTCGTTGTTGTTGCGAGTAATGTTGCGCTGTTACTCGCACACCACTCGCAGCAGCAAGAACCGCTGCGTTAGTGCTCGACTGCTCGATATTCTGCGAGATTAACTCGTACGCCATTTGCTTTTTATGAGTAGCCTATTACGAGCTAGATACGCAATAGTGTGACTGCTAGCGTCAGATTTGCTGCGTATCGCTGGGTACGGCTGCGAATTGATAGCGCAGCAATACGCAAGCCAAATACGCAAGCCAAATACACAAAGGTGTGAACGTAGCATTAGGCCTGTATTCATAACTATTAATCAAGCCATGGAACATTTCGTTAAAATCACATTAAGGCATTAAACTAAGATTGTTAACTGTCTTCATTGCTAACTAAACGCTTCGCCCGCTCGTTAGATAGCAGAAAGTTCAATGTGCAGACAAGACGACAACCATAAAGCTGGATATTGGACTCTATGCATGAAATCCTTTATCAGCTGACTTTGATTATAACTAAGATTCCTATACAATCAGATGAATGACTGATTTGAAATGCTCACCATCATTAAACCCCCATACTACAGTTATTAAACCGGTATTTCAGGGTTCAAATCTCGCCACCTTGATACTCTTGCTCAGATTCAATACTTTGACGCAATTCATAGATTCGGTCTGCGCTCTTGATACACCTTTCAAGAAACTCCAGGATTAGAGCTTGGTCATTTTCGTCAAGCAATTTTCTAGTTTTGGTGATGTTGGAGATCTCATAGAAATCCTCGATTCCCACCGATCGGAGAACCAAGCGCATGTTCTCGAGCTGTTCTTTAGTGGCCAGATCTGCGTGAGTGAGGATGGCGAGAGGATAACGTCCTGAAAATGATATGGGCACAACATATTGTAAAGTTTATAAATACACACACACACACACACACACACACACACACACATATATATATATATATATATATATAGAGAGAGAGAGAGAGAGAGAGAGAGAGAGAGAGAGAATATCAAAATATGAGTTCTGCTTCGGAATGTTTGAGTAAGAAAAGGAAAGATGGCAATGAATAAACAAATTCCGTCAGACGTGAAATTTGACGTGAAATTTCACGTCTGACGGAATTTGTTTATTTATTGGCATCTTTCCTTTATATGTATGTATATAATGAGGAATTCGAAGTCGTGATACTTTTTACATTGTTTTATACTAGGCTAATGATTTTCTGTGTTTATATTAAAAAATGAAAACGAAATACTACGCCAAGTTCAAACCCCTGTTTGTAGATTGTCATTGTTACTCTAGAAAATACTATATATTTTTTTAATGTGATATCTAGGGAGGTATAATCACCTTGCCATTTAGTTACTGCGTCCACAAACTTCTTGATCACATTGAAGATCGTCTCTGGGCTCTGGGCACTATAACGTAGTACATATATACAAAAAAAGAAAACACAAGTCGCTTGAAGGAAAACTCGGAAAACACACACTTCTATAATCCCAAACTATAATACAAATCCCTTCCTTGCTATACATTGCCAACTTCAAGCGAATATGAGTCTTATAAGATTTTTATTGCATTTTATTTCCATATAGTATTTCTCATCAAACGTAAAAACAGGGTAAAATAATCCTGACTGATCATAAATTATCAAAATGAAAATTCAACAAATTTGCATGAGAATCTACAACACCCTGGGTTGTCCCTTGTCTCTCTGAACTTATACTCATATAAAATCATTTTACACTTACTCGAACACAAAGACAGAGCAGTAGATTCTTTCTTTTTCTCTTTGCGGAGTTTCAGACGGGTGCGGCCAATTTACAGTTTTAGTGTATGAGCCTCTTCCCTCTAAGATAAATGACAAAAGTGATGATTATTGCGTTGGTAGAAGGTGTCTCGCCGATGGCTTTATTATTATTTTTTTTTATCTGCGGCACAGATTGGGGCATGGCAGTGTAAACCTTATGGCAAAAATGCGGAAAAACGTCTGGAGAAGTAATACTAGCAATGGACGCATGGTATATAATGTTTAAAAATGTTTCAAAACTGTTGAGGCGTATGTTGAGGCGTATCGGTAACGCCTATGACTGTGATTCAAGAGGTCGAGTGCTCGATTCTCAGTCTGGATTTTTCTTATATTTTTCCTTTTTTCTTAATAATAAGCAACAATGATGTTTTTCCCGTCAATTCCGTTTATCAGTCGTCAATAAAATTATTCGAGTATCGTAGGCTTATTTTCTAAGTATTCTTGAATCAAATCGCTGATGATATTAAATCCCCAATGATGCTAAATCTGTGCCGCAGATAAAAATAATGCGTCCCGGTGCACCATCAATATGAAAGTATATAAAATATCTAAACTTCTACTGTCGCAGTTCTGCCCTTCAGATATTCATAAACATGGTACGAAATCAATTGATGAAATCTTTTACCCCCTAAGCTGTACACTCACCTATTTCCAAGTTGCTATCTATTTCACCGGTACTATGTTATGATACGATTTATCTGAATCCATGAGAAATCTGCGCCATACATCATGATATCGAATTACAATTATTCATGAATATGGCTCAGTGTATGGTACCTCCTTGGTTTAACCCAGCCAATAAACGATTTACGTCACAAAAAAGTATAAAGGCAATAACAACGATCATAATGATTTTGAGAATGATAATGATAATGATAACATTAACGATAATAGTAATGGGAATATTTATAATGATAACAATCAGCTTATCATCATGAAAATTAACAAGAACAGATGAAAAATAAAACAAACAATTTTGTTTTGATTAAAATGAACATTTCAATATATATTTTATCTTTAACCTTTGATCTGTTTTGTCACTTCTCTGGATGTATCGAAATTACTGAGACCAGGAAATTGCATGGGAAAACCTTTTTTTTTTTTTTTTTTTTTTTTTGGGGGGGGGGGTGTTATCTCGTTCCCTCGAGATTTTGGGAGGGGATTCATTTATAGTCAAGGCCAATTATATCGATATCTAAAATATTCCCTCCGCTAGCTCTCTTTGTTTTATTCTATTGCTTTCAAATTTCTAACTTTTCTCTTTTGAATCCTCATCACGTTTCTCACTTTTTTCACAATACTAATCATATCATTCTATATTCTATATATTCTATATTTAAAGAGTTCCTTGGAAACTTTTGAGAAAATCAGAAAATCAAGTTTCTAAAACATTTTTTTCCAGATCTCTTACCTGCTAGGAAAGTTAAATGAAGATACAATTTTAAAAGAGCATCATATCATAATGTTGCATGACTGTCTTAAAAATCCCCCGGGCTTTTGTAATTTTTGTTTTATTATTATTTTTTCTAATTTCAATTTCATTTCGCACTTAACCTCGGGGGGGGGGGGGGGGGGGACCATCCAAACTGGACCTAACTCCTCCAGAGACTGCAAGCTATAATTTTGCTCAATAAAATGTTCTCATTTATGGAGGGGGGGGGGGGGCTTTGCAGCGGAAGGCAAATGAGCCAAAATTCTAACAGCTTCTTGTCCGGAAAACTGGATAAGGAATAAATAACATAAGCCTAGGGTGCACTATAATGTGCTAAAGTAATCATATTACCTATTTGATTGATGAGTTCCTTCTCAGATCCTTCGTAAATCAGATCTTCAGGTGAGACACCACGGTTGTCAATAAATCTAATATAAGGTGTGATGCCCACTGGCAATCTTCTCATTGAATGGCCTCCTTTAAAATTGTCTGGAGCAGCTTGCTCCCTGTCAATTTCACGTAATTCCCCTTTCACAGCGAATTTGAGGGAGTTTATGAATGAGGTCTTCCCTACCCCATGAATACCAAATAAAGCTACGTTCAGACACTCTGGATAATTTATTTCAGATGTAATATCTGAATCACCAAATTTCAGGTTTGCAATCCGTTCACGCGTCTTTTGTAAAGCTTCAGTTTCTCAAACTTTCTTTTGTAATGGTCTATTTCATTTAGCAAGCGCGGTTTTTCTTCGTTCTTCCATTTTTCCCACTCCTGTATCGTGTGTGTAGGCTTACTGCTGCCGCCTCCCATTTCTTCACTGTTCGAGTTGAACAATCATCCAAGAGAGAGAGAAAGAGAGAGGGAGCGAGCGAGCGAGAGAAACTGCATGCGCCCTTTTCTATTTCGCAAAACGATTTGTCGGCAACCTGAAAACTGTGTTACTTATATCGGGGCTGGCTCTCCCTCTTTGATCTGTGATTGGACAATTTTATGGGATGGATATTTAACAGTCATTCTCTTTCAGGGCCTGGCTCAACCTCCTTGGTCTGTGATTGGACAATTTTATGGGATGGAAATTTGACAGTCATACTCTTTCAGGGGCAACAAAGAGGTTATTTTCCGCAGCTTTGAACGAGCTATTCAAGCATACCTTGGTGGAGATACCATTGGTACTGAGTATATTGCACCGAATGATAGCACCGAATAATTTCGAACAAATCCTGTGGTCCATCAGATTTGTGAAATTGTTGATAGAAGCGAGGAGCTAAAATGGAGCAAAGAGAGATTAAGATTGTCATATTTTCATTGGAAAAAAGTGACGTTATTAAAACGAATCTTGCCAACAAATGCAAGACCCGACCGAACTTCATACATACTTCGTTCCACCAGCTTGAATTGGGTGATCTGCAAAAGAATTTCGTTGTTCCCCGCACTTATGAAAACACTCATGCAGCTTTGCTTGTTCATCCTCCAGGCTTTGGAAGGAATTCTTTGACTGACGTGCCTGACAATTGCTATGGAAACTTTTTACATATTTTAAACCAAAAGTATGGTAAGTTTTTTATTCCTCCAAAGCCTTCTTACAGAAGGGAAGAAGAGAGTCGTTTCCTGAATGAAAATGAGTGTAAAAGGCAACTGCAAGATCCGAATTATTGTGGCTCTTTGACTATCATGTTTATTCCAGCAATTAAGTAAAATTGTTTTGAATACATGCATACATGCACAAGTTTATAACCTGCACTCGCCACAGGTGTTTCGGTGTATTTTGCTTTGACTTTCTGCTTTCTGTTCATTCAAGCGATTTACTTTGATGAGTGCAGGTCAAGAAGCTTAGATTAGTTTAGTTTAGTTAGTTTATTCATATTCATATTCTAAAAATCATTCAAATACAACCTTCCATTTGAGGGGAAAAATACGTAACCTTATCTACAAATTGCAATGAATACCAAGAAAATAAAGTGGAGGGTCTGCTGGAACGCTTAGCTTGTAAGATTACAGACATAAAATTTATAAGGAACGTAATATGATTGAACCAGCTAAATGAGCTAATTTCATAGATAAAATAGAAGCAAACATTCTAGCATTAATGTGTGTGTACACTGCATGCAAGAATATCGTATACAGATAAATATTGACTATTTAGTCAACATTTATTACTGCAGTCCATGCATTAATAACAAAGTTACTGTAGATGCGATATTTCATTAAAAAGCACTAACAATTCGGCATATTTTTTAACGAGTGATCTAAATTTGGTCAGAGTAGCTGCCTCCTTCATTGTTTTATCTAAAACAATTTCAGTTTGGGGAGTCCTGTGAAAATTACCGTTTTACTAGAAAATACTGTTCAGCTTTTATGTAAGTGATTGTATTTTAACTGTCTAGTATTGTTCGCATGTAAAAAAAAATATATTTTTGATGAATTTCTTTTTTTAATTCATTATTTCTGTCAAGCTGACACATAAATTGGAATAAACGTAAGCGATAAACATGATAAATGTCATTTATTTTAAGAATACGATTTTGACGAAACAACTCATCAGTATGAGCTCTAAACGTATCACCGAATATCATTCTCATTATTTTTTTTTCTGAAGCAGTAACACTTTGTTAAGTCTTATTTGGGTAGTAATTCCCCATGCCAGATTCCCTTGTTAAGAGAAGGAAGTATAATTGCACAGTGCAACGTGGTAAGTGCCTGTATCGGAAATATCCAAAAATATCTAAAAGGAATCGTCAAGATTTTCTTAGAGTTTGACCAATCGATAGAACTTAGCTTCTCTTAAAGAAGTACAATATTTAAATCAGTAGAATTTCGACTGGCTCTAATTTCTTTTTCTTTATTAATGTCTGACTGTATTATTTGAATATGGGTAAAGATAATGATCGGAAATATCTGAGAACAATACCAGCCTTCGGAAGAGGCTGAGAGTTGCAGAATATGTCATCTTTAAGCGTTGCAGAGTGATAAGTAATTAGTGTAGGTCCGGAAATAACAGGCAAGAATGAAAGGACAACATAATTTTCATGTGAAAGTTCCTTTGTATAACTGAATAAATAATAGTAATAATGTTAATGATAATAGTTATAGTAAAAAAATAGAAGTCGTTTGTTGCAGAATGATTGTTGGTTAGGAGATTAATGTTGAAATCTCCGGTGATAATACAATTGCTGTTTACATGGTTTATACAATGCTGTGATTTGGAAAAGTTCATTATCAACCATCAGAAAATCATCTATAAGATTGTGGGGTTTTGTACATGAAGCCTATTATCAATTTCTTATCTTTTGTATTTAAAGTTCGTGTGTGTAGCTGAGAAGTGTAGCTACATGAGTCTGTATTCACATTTCATCAAAGGTTCCTGATCGTAAAAAAAAAAAAATACAGGGATAAAAGTTTTAAGGGGAACTTATTATTTTTGTTTTGTGTTTATATATATGCAGCAATGGAAATGAACAATTAAAAAACCACCGTAGGTCGGGGCACTTGAAGTCGAGATACCTCAAGTCGACAATAGGACTTAGAAAATTCTTGAGCAAAATAGAGCCCGTACTATACTGTATACGTGTCGGTGCGGGCGCGGACTATCACACTTCATCATGTTCATCTCAACCTCAAGTCGACGTGCACACCTGAAAAACCACCTGAGGTCGGAACACTTAAGGTCGAGACACCTCAAGTCGACAACGGGACTTAAATTTTTTTTCAAAGTTTATACAGTGGATAGCAGGAAGGGGGGTTGGTAAATAAATCAGAGGATGGTTGTTGACTTAAGGTGTCTCGACCTCAAGTGTCCCGACCTCAGGTGGTGTTTCAGGTGTGCATGCTGACTGGAGGTTGCCGTGAAGTATGATAGTCCGGGACCGCACCGATACGTACACAATATAGTACGGGCTCTATTTTGCTCAAAAGTTTTCCAAGTCCTGTTGTCGACTTGAGGTGTCTCCACCTCAAGTGTCCCGACGTTAGGTGGTTTTTCAGGTATGCATTTCCATACACATACATGTATTTAAATTCGGCATAAATTGTCCCACTCCTGTAAGCGTGTCTTGATAACTATCCACAGGACAGTTACCCCCCCCCCCCCCCACACCCTCCAGAATACTCCCATGAAAAATTACCTCTATTAAAATGATGACCAATGATAACTGCCACTTCAATTCCTCCGGAAAATAATTGTACATGCGGTAACTGTCCAGGGGATAATCTTACTAGGAGGGTAATTGTCTTGGAACAACTCTCCTAGAGGTAGTTGTCCGGGAGTGATTGTCCTAGAGAATCAGAGATACTAAATGTCATTTCAAATTGTGTGTGTTTGTACAGGTCGTGATTCCTTATGCATTCTTTCATATGGAATAACCAATCTGAATGAGAATACGCGTAGTACGCATCTTCAGTGTCTGTACCAAAGTGAGCCAACGTTGAAAGAGTTGGTGTCGGATGTGATTCTAAGCAGTAACCTGCAAAATATGTCACTGACAGAGATACGACAGCTCCGAAACTTCATCATCTCTCGTTACGAGGCCGAAACGGGAGTGACATTGTCGGAAAGTGACTTCATAGATGAGGTAAGTTTAAGTTTAATTGTTAATCATATTTATCTTATCAGTCACAGTTAATTGTAGACTTTTAGAGTGAAATAAAACAATCAAAAATTCGAAAAGAAAAATACCAGTTGTCCTACAGTGCTGCAAACGATATTTTCTGTCTCGCTGAAGAAGTACTCTATTAATAAGCACATGATCATACTATGTTGGAATGACGAATTCAAAATTTCCGTCCAGATTTATAGTTCGCCTATTGCAATCATTATATAAATTTATATTATTATACACTAATTTCAGTAGGCGAAATATGTATTTAAAAGATATAAAAAATGCAAAGAACTTCGGCAACTTCCTTATAGAATAATAAACATCAAATGAAATGAAAATATGAGAATGATAAATGCGTAGCTCACCCAATATCCCCAGGGTGTGCTTCGCAAAAATTAAATCGATTTTAGAATTCGTTTTGACTTTAAGCAGGAATTGACATTATATGATTTTGTACATCTTAAAATTGATTCTTCATATCCTGTTTCAACAAATCAATTTTAAGTTACTTAAAACTGATCGTGTTGATTTTAAGATCAATTTAACTTTTTGCGAAACACCCCCCCCCCCCCCCCGGGAGCTGTGTTCCATCAATAGAACGCCAATGTATTTAGACAACACAGGCGGGTCAGATATGGTCTAGTTCCTGGCGGAGACATTTTTTTCAACCTTTGAATAAAGAATGGATGACAGCTCTGGGGGAAATTGTACCTACGCAATTATTATACTCTCATTTTCATTAAAAAAAAGATCTTCAAACACATTTTTTAATAATGTGTGTTTTATACAATCGGTCACTCGTGTGGATGAAGATGCCGGAATGATTGGTATTGTTTTGTTGAATTTATTTCTTTTATGTCGGTATTTTATATTGACTCTCGCTGGGGCTTTATTTCGTCCTTTGTCCAGTTGTAATAGTGCTCTTTTCATGTTTTACTGTCATTTTCTCCAGGATTTGACTGACAGATCTGCCCAACGAGGTGAGTCAGATTAGTGTAAAAAAGCATATTCATCATCCTTTTGATGATTATTCACAAATTTACGCATTTCATGTAAATGCCCATTCATAACCCAGACACTCGTGACAATTATCCTTTCTCTTTTTGTTTTTCATTTGATTGCTGTAAATTAGGGCTTTTCAGCCATACACCCCGTCCAATATCCAACTTATCACAACATAAACATGGACGTAGATCCATAAATCTAAATCTTGACCAGATAAAAACACCACGTATGTTTGAGCCGCTCACCTCGGGGGCGGGGCCATTCTGAAAAGGCTCGGGACATGATTGACCTATCCTATCGCCGCACAGTGGGCCAGAATGGCTCCAAAGTGCGCCAAAATTCATATTCACTCAGTTTTGCTCAAATATTCTGGTTAAATGATGGGTCTTAGGGTAATCGGACGCATAGAATCTAATGAAAACAATTTCAAACACATGTGACGTCATTGAAACACCGATTTCCGATTGGCTGTCGAAATGCATTGAGAACTGCTGTCTCTAGCCATTTGCTGTAGTTCTTCTCGATAAAATTTGCACATTATGCCATTTCTCTTTCCCTCCACATCATTATCTCATTATAATGTACATGAAATATTTTACAGATATGAATAAATAGTAATTCTTCAGGTATAATGGAGTTATCGAAAACATGATAGTCTAGTCCATGCATTCTTTCGGTCCTTTTGTCGTATTGTTCATAATGCCAGAAGAATGAATGAATTATTCTGAAGAGTCTTCGAAATTATTTCTGATGATTTACTGAGAAGAGGAATACATGCAGATAGATATACAGACATATGGATGGATGGATATATATATATATATATATATATATATATATATATATATATATAATCCAGGGTGTAAATAGATTGATGAATTTAATAGATAAATTGATCCGGGGGGGGGATACTCGTATAGATAGACAGATGGATGGATAAATAGAAGGATCCCTAAAGCTAATGTGGATGAATAGGATAGATATAGATATAGGAATGCATGGGCCTAAAGATAGATACTACGGATGGATAGATGGATGGATGGATGGATAGATAGATAGATAGATAGAATGAGGGATAGGAGTAGATATGTGGATGAATGAATAGAATGATAGATAGAGGGGTGGATACGTGTAGATAGATACATCATGGAAAGACAGATTTGTGATGATGTAGATGGATAGATGAATAGATAGATAGATAGATAAAGAGGGACAAGTGTAGATAGATAAAGAGGGATAGGTGTAGATAGATAAAGAGGGATAGGTGTAGATAGATAGGTGGATGAAGAAATAGAGGGAGTATGTGTATGGATAGATGAATGAGCGGTTAGCTATATAGTTAGTATATACAGTCATTCGTGGAGATGACCCACCAATAATTGCAAAAGAAAATAAATATGCTAAAATAATTGAAAAGATTTTGGATTCCCTACCATGTGAATAGTCGCTATGCTTTTTAGCTATGAAGCGTAATATATCAAAATCCTCAGGCATATCTGCCTATAAGTATATCATACCATATCGCAGAGGAAAGTTCTAGGCTTATAACAATACACTTTCGACTTTAGAAGAGGGTTTTTTCAACAACTGAAACGAGCCCTTTGATTAATCAATCTTGTTTACTTATAATTTTTAAATCTTGTTTACTTTTATCAGTGTTTATGGGATATTGCTACGTAACATTAAAAGAGTCATGCGCGCCCCCATGCGGCGGCGTATATGATGACAGATAATCTTTCAGTGGCTGCGCGGTCCAAAATAACACAATTTTCCGGGTAATGTGCCAAAGAAAATCGGCGCTAAAAAAAAACAGGCAGAAAAGGGCAGCCAAATATGGTATCAACTTAAAGCTGAGACATCAGGGAGATTGGCAGTAGTATAATTGACCTGGAAATCCGTAGAAATCTAAACGTTTCTTATAGATTTATAAAAAAAAACCACGGATAATCAGTCTATTTTCTAGAACAATTACCCTATTACACTCACAAAGATTATGTTTATATCCATTCTAACTCATTCATACTGTAAGGTGAACTATCAAGAATATGTGGGAGCAATTTTAGATCGATAACTTAACAACTACATGTTGAAATCACTCATTTCTTAAATTGATCACTATTTGCACTGAAACTTGTAATATGTCGAATTTGGGCGTTTGGAGTAGGAAATTTACACCCTTAATGTACATACCGGAGTTAAATATTTTACTGAAGTATTCTTCAAAGTGATGTCTTTCAACAGGGCATGACAAAAAATTAAAACATCAAATTGCCCAAAATGACTTTTGGAGCACTTTGGGTTCGCCCTGGCCCACTGTGCGCCGACCCATTACGTAAGGGCACTGATGAGTCAAACATCGCAAGGTGTTGCCTCTGGCGTTTGAAATCTGCAGTTCTTTTGTATGAGCACTGAAATTCAACAGGATAATATTCATTATGAATACCAAAGATATACACATGGTTAAACATGGTATACGTTGCAGACGATGCTTCATAAATAATATCTATCAAAAAGATGTTTACAGACAAAATCTCAAAATGAATCGAAACTCGTTTGAACTTTTGCCATCCAGTGGCAGTGGCTCTTTGAAATAATAATTTTTGGCCATAATTAACTCTTGGAAAAGGAATGCGTGCATCCCCCAGTTGAAAATGTCGCTGCTTGCGGAGAACGAAAAACATGATCCTACCACCCAGGCGCGGATCCATGATTTCTTGGGGGGGGGGCGCAAATTTGAAATCATGCATGTCAAATATTCACACGTAATCCAGTGGCGTATTTGGCATTTGGTCTCGTTCGTGGGGGAGGGGGGGGGGGGGGGCATTGTGAGAATTTTAGGTCCATACAGAGTATTGTAATAGCTAACTTTTCTAAATTCCAAAGTTAATGGAGATTTCCACCTATGGTGTCGAAGGGCTCATTCCTTATGTTTTGTTCGGTAATGAATAAGCTTAGATTCAACTTTCTGTGGGCTTCACCTTGCATGGTTATGCACTCTTACTCCCTCGAACCCGTCCTAAACACTTGTGAATCCTTATTAGCATACATCGGCTCTTGCATGAGCCGTAAGCATGGTAAAAAGCAGGGCTGTACCTAGCTTATCGCGTCAAAGGGGGGGGGGGGGGCAAGTGACAGAGGCGGGGCTTCCACAACCATATTTAAGTCGATGTTAATTTCATTTTGCCGAGCGAGCGAAAATAAAAAACGCTTCTCTTTTATTATTGGCAGGACAAACTGCATGGATTTTGTTGTTGCTGGTCGAGGCAGTAACTATCGTGTTAAAGGCGATGCTAATTTAATTTCGGCGAGCGAGCGAAGTGAGTGAGTGACTGAATAAAAAACATCTCTCTTGTAATAATTTTTGGAACATAATTTTTTTTTATCATTGTTGCCGGTCTGGACGGGCACAATTGTGTTTAAAGCAATGTTCACTCTATTTTGTGGAGCGAGCGCAGCGAACGAGCGAATATAAAAGCACTTTGCTTTTAATATTAACAGCATAAACTGCATGGGTTTTGATGCTGGCTGCTGGTTGGGGTAGACAATAATTTCAGATGACAATAATTCCATTGACGAGCGAGCGTAGCAAGCGAGCAAAAAACAACAACAATACTTCCCTTTTAATGATAGCTGGTACATAAACTTTGATTTATTGTTAAAGGTCGGGGGCGAGCACAATTTTGACTGAGGCGATCCATATTAATTCGAAATTGGCGAGCGAAAAAACGCTTCTATTGTATTAATGTTTGAAACATAAAGGGAGATTTATTGTTGTGTGTCTGGGCGGGGACAATGGTGCTTGTGCCGATGTTAATTCTATATTGGCGAACGAGCAAAAATAAGAACACTTGTCTTTTAATACTGGCAGTGTAAACTGCATGGCCTTTGATGCTGCCGGTTGGGGCAGACAAGTCTCTAGAAAATACCTTGAATGCCGACTTAATAAAAGTCTCGAAATGGGTTAAATGCAATAAGCTTTCTCTCAATATTCAGAAAACCCATGTTATACATTTCAAGCACAACAATATCCATGTGAATAATAATCCAATTAATATTAACATTGACAACAATACTATTGAAGAAAAGAAGAGTTCGAAATTCCTGGGTGTCATTATTGATGAGAACTTATCTTGCAATGATCACATAAATCATGTTACACCATGTATTTCTCGAGGCGTGGGAATTATTCATAAGTTAGTTTATGTTACCACGAGTAACTCCGTTACTCCCAATTGGCAATTGGGAGTACATGGAAATAGGTCGATTTCAATGGGTTAATGGGGACCCATTGTTTCACTTTCCATGTACTCCCAATTGCCAATTGGTATTCTATGGGGGCAATGGGGACCTATTTGTTTCAATGGGTCAATTGGTTTAATTGACCCAGTGAAACTATACAATACACTAATACTTCCTTACATACCATACTGCAATATTGTTTGGGCCAACTGTGGAATTACCAAACTCAACTCTATTCTCACCTTACAAAAGCGGGCTCTTCGAATTTGTACAGGATCGTCTTACTTTTCTCATTCTGATCCACTATTCTTTAAACTTAAAACATTGAAGGTTTCTGATTTGAATGTCATGCAAGTTGCACTTTTTATGTTCAAATACAAAAACAACCAACTTCCTTCCTCATTTCCAAATTTATTTACTCTAAACATTACAATTCATACATACCCTATCCGTATTTCTGGAAATTTTCACCTAACAAACCCAAAGTTTGTTAGGTGATAGTAAACAGGATTTTGTTCTTGAATAAGCAACTGTATAAGATGAAAATAGTCAGTAATGAAACCTGTTCGTTTCGTAAAAAAGAGGTGGAAAACATTGTACATTTCTTTTACGACTGTGAAATCAGTAAATCAATTTGGAAGGAAACAGCAAAATGGATAAATGAAGGTTCTTTAGTACAGATAAAGTTTAATTTACTAAATATAATTTTTAGCTTTGAAGAAAAGAGAAATGATGCTTTAAATTGCATTGTAATTTTGATCAAACAACAACTGTTCGTACAAAAGCTTAATAATAAAAGTCCTATTTTTAGTACCATAAAGAAAAGGGTTATTCAATATTATGAAGGTGAGAGATATATTAATTTCATTTCAGGGACACATAAAAAATTTGTTGCTAAATGGCAGTCACTTAAATCTTTGCTTGTTTAAAACTAAACGAGAGAAATGTAAAGTATTGTATTTCATTTGAGTTTAAAATACATTCTTCTACGTTGTGAAATGTTTATTTAACTCAATAAAATAGCCTATGGAGGGCTAAAAAAAACCCCAAAGTTATTAATAACTCATAAATCAATTAGACACCATGGACCTGACTTATGGAACAATTTACCCGCAACTATAAAAATGTGTTCCTCACTTTATGAAGCGCAACATAATATCATTGTATTCAAATCCACCACGTTGACTATACTTGTACTTATTGTGTAAGTTTTGCATGTCGCTTTTTTACCTTGAGGCCGTCGTCAACATCAAGCAGGTCGGTCATGACGACGGTCTCCTGCGTTCTGAAATTCAGTTAAATAATATTTTTTATATACTTTTTTATGTTCAGAAAGAGATTGTAAATGATTCGTGTGTCTAAAATGTATAATTATGTATAAAATCTATGTAATAATTGATTATGTTGTATTGTGTTGAACAAGTTGAACGCAGAAATAAATTTCAAACAAACAAACAAACAAACAATATCGTGGGTCAGGTGATGTTTATTCCATTTTCGCGAGCGAGCGAAGCGATCGAGCAAAAACACATAACTTTCCTTATAATGATAATCTGTACATAAACTTTGATGTATTGTTAAAGGTCGGTAGAGGGCGCATTAAGAGGCGATTGATATTAATTCGAAATTGGCGAGCGAGCGTAGCGAGCGACAAAAAATTCTCCTTTAAGCCTAATTACGTTTGGAACATAAGCTGGGCGTTATTATTGCAGGTCGGGGCGCGCACATTCGGGCTTAATACATCAATGCTATACATTTCTATAGACTGTTTTAATGCTATAATTGGTACATAAACTAGGTTTTATTCTTGTAGGTACAGGGCCGGATCTAGAATTTCTCAAAGGGGGGGGGGGGGCGGTCGGCTTTTTAAGTGTCTGTTTTAGACCTACCCGAAAAAAGGGTCTTCCGCATTTTCACATGTATTTTACTCTAAAATTTTGCTTTAAACTTTTAAACTTGGGCCTTGGCCGATTCGCTCCCCCGGTCCGCACTTGAGGTACTAGGTCGGGGTGGGCACAATCGTATTCAAGGAGATGTTGATTTATTTTCATGGGGTTGGGGGAGAGCAACAGCCTAGGAGACAAGGCCTTTTCGGCCCCCGGCCTACCCCCTTATCCTTCTTTCCTTCCACTCCCCATTTCTCTCCTCTTTCTGTTCCCCTTACTTCCCTCCTTATTTTGGAGGGGGGATAGGCAGACCCTTTCGGCCCCAGGCCTCCTTTTCCATAATGATAGAAGTGTTATTTCGTCATCATAATAATTTGATAAAAGTGTGATATGCGCTATACAAGAACGGAATATTATTATCATCATTATCATATACACTATAGACCTGTCATGCCTGTATGATATCTAAATAATACACCTGATCACCTGTGTGCCGAATATGACACTGTTTTAGCTACCTCGCTTGCAGTCCGAATCCATTCTGTTTCTACCATAGCGAGCAAAGTCAACAACCGATCCCGGCAAAATTATATGGATTCGTCCCAAAATCTTTGTCAACCATCTTGCTGCCCAAATATAATGATATTTTGGAATCTCGCTGCTATAATAAGCTACTTACTGCCCGAAATCATCTTGTATCTAGACTAGCTTTTACCAGCGAGAGTAGCGAGCGAGTTAACGAAAAATATGTTTTTGTTTTGCGTTTTTTGTTCTTTTTATCCAGGCCGTTGTCTCCTGAAAGTTGATCTATTTTTAGGTCAATTGGCCGCTCGATTTCTAGGAGTGATTTCTTGTTTGGTTATGAGCAGAAGAACAGTATAACATCAGATAGAAACACAAGATGGAAACCGATTTCCTTTCATAACAATAGTAATTATCATCGGGCATTGGTTAAGATACTTAAATGCGAGCGAGCGAAGCGAGCGAGTGCTTTCCAGTTTCCCATTTTCTTTCTTTTTTTGTTGTTTTACGCTTTCATTTCACTTCCTTTCTTCCTTTTCCTTTCTTTTATCTTTCTTTTTTCTTTTTTTTTTTTGGTTGGGAAATTATTGGGGGGGGGGGGGGGGGCAAAATGATATCTTTTGAAAAGTAATGCGCGCACCCCCCCCCCCCCGAAATTTGCTGGGGGAGGGGCAACTGCCCCCCTGCCCCCCCCCCCCCCCCCAGGATTGACGCCTCTGCTTCATAGATAATATCTATCAAAAAGATGTTTACAGACAAAATCTCAAAATGAAAATAAACTCTATTAAAAGTTTGCCATCCAGTAGCATTGGCTCTCTGAAACAATTATTATTTAAAACAAAATTAACTCCTTTGAAAAGAAATGCGCGCACCCCCCGGTTGAAAATGTCACCGCCCACGAAGAGCCTTCTGGTTGAGTAATGGACTTAAAATAGCAATGTAGATAAAATGCCTCTGCTCAAGGGCTTAAGTGCCGTTCCGCGGGGATCGTACCCTGACGTTCGCGTCTCCGGTCAAGCGCCTTAGACCACTCGACCAAGGCACCTCGACTTTTTTGTTGTTGTTTTGTTTTGTTTTGTTTTTAAACACGTGCACACGTAGGTATCAATAATGCCTATAGCATTTTCATTTATTTGATGTACGATAAAGAGCAATGTAGATACAATTCTCAAGGGCATAAGTCACTATGAACATGACCGACAAAGAAAGTGGACAAAATAAACAACCTCTCATTCTGCCCTTCACAATGCTTCGGGTAGTCAAAAGAACATCCCTTCACTGCTATTATGTTTAATCAGTAGTTCCAGGTGAATATGCATGTTACACCCGTTCCACATATTTAAGATAATAGCAGTGAAGGGATGTTCTTTCTTTGTCCGTCATGTCCATAGTGAGTGCCGTACCGCGGGGATCGAACCCCCGACTTTCGCGTCTCCAGTCAAGCGCCTTAGACCACCTTCACCTGGTGTCTCCGCCGGGAGACACACACCCACACCGCACCCTAACACACGCACCCTAACACACACACCCTCACACACAAACCTTACTGTATTTTATAGTATTATTCTACTCCCATTGTATTACTTGACTTATGAAAAGAATTGGTATGCAGCTTGTCTTTCAATCTAATGTTATGCTATAAAATGTTAGTAATGTAACAGCATGGAGTCGAACGGCAGGAAGACCTAAAATAAACTGTGCACAAAAATAAGCCCCCTAAAACAAACCGCGATTATTATCTTTTTTTTTTTCAATCAAGAGGAGTTAGACAAATCTAATCTTACATCAGTGTTCCTCGCCACCCTTTGTGCTAAAATTATGGAGAGTCGTCAAGTCATGCATCAGTAAGAAGAGTCAGAACAAACAATGAAAATGACTTTTGAAAGTTTGCAATGTTCATGCTGATGCTTTCACAAAGTCTGGATTTAATAGGGTATGTGTTATGTTTTATGTTTGCTTCCACATATGTTTCATGACTTATATGCGTTATTTCACTGTTGACTGAGCACACGACCAAGAAAACATCATGTCATTTGCAGGTTTTTAAGGTAAAATTTTAAATGTTTTTTTTAAAACCGTTTTAAGAGATGTCATTACTTCCTGTATTTGCATTCAATACTACACGCTTTAGTGAGTACGTAAAGGCTCTGTCACATACTACGTTTAACGATTCCGTCTAGGCAACGAACCCGTACGTTTATTGGTCTTTTTAAATTCGTTCTTCAAATGGTTTACAGACGGATCTAGACGTTGGTAGACGGCGCTAGTTCATGGCCACATTTTTTTTTAAATTTTCCTCCGTCTGACAACGTCTAAAGGCCCTGTCCCACACTGCCGTTTAACGATTCCGTCTGCCTCCGTCTAAATATTTACGCAACGCGGTGCCAGACTGTGACAAATTCAAATTGTGGGTGTTATTGACGGTAGAAAAGCATGAGTAACGTCGAAATACGTTTGAGAAACGGCTGCTCAAATACGAGTAACGTCTTCATTCAGCCCAGCTTACGAAACATCGAACGACTAAGTAGCGTCTGCTTAAGCATAAGTAACGAACGATACGGATGGAAAACATCTGAAATAAGTGTATCGACATTCAATTTCCGTCTTATCAAAGGCCAAGCTCCGCCCATCGCCTACTCGTAGCTAGTGGACCGTGCACATCGATCGTTCTGAAAATATATTTGGTACACACTTCATTTCATCATGCCAGCCTGCAAACTAGTGGCGTACCGTAGGTCAACGCATTGTGGGAGGGGCATGGAGTGGAGAAGTTTGTGCGTAATATGCATAATGTTATTTCTATCATAACAATAACAACAAAACAAGGTGTCTTCAGGGACATGAAGCGTTTTTAGATTTGGGGGAAATGGCGCATCTTGCTAGATACCACCCTGTTTTTGTTTTTTTGCGTGCGAGCGAAGCGAGCGCGCCAAAATCTACAACTTTAACTGCAATGAAAGACTTGTTATTTTGTTATCAAAATACATTATCGGACCACTATAGGCCTATATGATATTTCAATCATATAAGGGTAATTCCATAAATTAGGGGTCCGATTTGTGACATTTTTGGTGTCCCTGTTACATAAGAAACCAACATGTTTGTTGTGGCTCTGAGCAAAGACGTCAATGGTGGAGTAAGATTTTAATATAATTCTAAGTATGATATTGCATCCTCATGCTCTGCTGGCAATTGCAACCAAACTTCGGTGGTAGTAGATGCACTAGCCCACCGGAGGTGAAGGAGAGACTAAATGGCGTCCGTCCGTGGTCCGTCCTTCGTCCGTCGTGCGTCCGTCACAAATGTTAAAGTTTTACCTGCATGACGCATAACTTGGCAACTGCTGGCAATTGCAACAAAACTTCGGTGGTAGTAGATGCACTAGGGGTACCATCTGTTGCGGTGCTGTCGGAGGTCATGTGAGGTCAAAGGTCATTTGAGGTCACATTGTTTTAGAGTACCTGCAAGACTGTTTTTACATACGTTAAAGTTTTACCTGCAAGACTCTCTTATGACACATAATTGGCAACTGTTGGTCCAATTTCAACCAAACTTGGGTGATAGATGCACTAGGGGAAACATCAGGTTGTGGTGCTGTTGGCGGTCACATGGTGAGGTCAAAGGCCATTTGAGATCAAATGTTAGAGTTTACCTGCAATACTCTCTTATGGCAAATATCTTTGCAATCGTTGCTCCCTTTTCAACTAAACTTGGGTCATAGATGCACTTGGGGGACCTTCATGTTATAGTGGCAGCGGATGTCATATGGTAAGATCAAAGGTCATTTTATTTCAAACGTTAAAGTTTACTTGCAAGACTCTCTTATGACACATAACTTGACAACTGTTTACCCAATGGCAACCAAACTTGGGTGATAGATGCACTAGGGGTAACATCATGTTATGTGCTGTCGGAGGTCACATGGTGATGACAAAGGTCATTTGAGGTCAAATGTTAGGGTTCACCTGCAAGACTCTCTTATGACAAATATCTTTGCAACCGTTGCTCCGTTTTCAACTAAACTTTGGTCATAGATGCATTAGGGGACCTTCATGTTATAGTCGCATCGGATGAAATATGGTAAGGTCAAAAGTCATTTTATTTCAAACGTTAAAGTTTACCTGCAAGACTCTCTTATGACACATAACTTGACAACTGTTGCTCCAATGGCAACCAATCTTGGGTGATAAATTCACTACGGGTAACATCATGTTGTGATGTTGTCGGAGGTCACATGATGATATCATAGGTCATTTGAGGTCATATGTTAGAGTTTAACTGCAAGACTCTCTTATGACAAAAAACTTTGCAACTGTTGCTCCCTTTTCAACTAAACTTGGGTCATAGATGTACTTGGGGGACCTTCATGTTATAGTGGTATCAGAGGTCACAAGGTAAGGTTAAAAGTCATTTTAGGTCAAAAATTAAAGTGTACATGCAAGACTTTCTTGTGACATCAAACTTGGTTAGGGATGTACTTGGGGGAAAAACTTTCGTGTTATTTAATCACGGGTGGGCGAGACACAATCTTGCTATTGGCTTGATGTTATTTGTTACGCATTACAAATAAATCACGTAGGCCTATAACGTGATCTCATTGCAATTTCATTTTAAGTGCTAGGATCTTTGAATAATTTTTTTTCCACTTTATTCATGATGTAGAGTGCTCTCTTTCATAATTCTCTTTGACATTACATCTTCTCTCTTTCTCGCTTGCTCTCTCTCAGTCAATATCTGTCCTCATTCTAATTTTCGCTGTGAATTTTCGTTATGAATGTGCATCATTTAAATGACTAAATGCTACTTATATAAATATATGTGTTTTTGGACGTCTCCATCAATCTCTTATAAGCTTATGACGATCCATGTATATATTACTTGAATAATTATACCATGAATCTAGTGATCGATATGATTGTGGTGATATGAATAAATATATCAAATAAAAATAAATAAATCAGAAGATCAAATAATTTTTGTTTGTCAAGCTCTGTAAGTTCTATTACAGTGCCACTGCCATAACGTCATACTTGAATGAGCACGCATTACATGAAAATAGCAAAAATGAGAAGAAAGATTTAGGCCCATGGGTTTGGCTTCATTCATATAGGAAACTATTTTTTTAATTAATAGAAGCTTGGTCAAGAACATCTTAAGGTATACCTTAAATTTCTTCCTATATTTCACAGATTAAGGGGCAAAAAGCGTGCCTTTAAACCTGTGTTAAAACAGTGCCAAAGAGTACCTGAAGGTTGGAACTTTGCACATCTACTGCCTTCTATAAACTAGTGGTACAAGGAACAAAGCTTGTGTTTGACTACATGTAGCTGAGTATGGGCAGGGGCGTCACTAGAGGGGGAGGGGGTGGGGGGTGTGACACCTCCCTTAAAAATTCTTGTCGGCAAATTCGCGATCGCTGTCGGCAAAAGAGAGAGAGAAAGAAAAAGGAGAGGGAAGAGGAAGGAGGGAAAAAGAAAAAAAGAAAGATGAGTAAGGTGCCCAAATAGAGTCATATTCGGCTTATTTGCTTGTGCATTTTGACGACGAATAACACTGGTAACACGAAAGAGAGTCTATTTTTCCTCGCTCGCTGCGCTCGCTCGTATTATATTAAGATGTTTTCGGAAAGCAAACACATTTGCCAAGTGAAATAATCAAATATATAATTTAGATATTTTGGGGCCCATCATGTATTTTGTTGAAGAATTATCACCTCTATACCATAAAAAAGAGTAAATGTATTTTTCCTCGCTCGCTGCGCTCGCTCGTATAATATTTACATACAGGATGGTCTTTGAAAGCAAATAGATTAGGTAGGAGAGGTGACCAAATATATCACAATAGGTATCTTAAAGGCCCATCGTGTATCTTGATGAAGAACTTTCACTTCTACCATGAAAAGGAGTATTTTTCCTCGCTCTCTACGCTCGCTTGTACAATATTCAGATACAAGATGGATTTGGGAAAGCAAACGAATTCGGCAAGCGAGGCCCATCATGTACTTTGATGAAGAGTTATCACCTACCATAAAAAGAGTATATATATTTTTCCTCGCTCGCTGCGCTCGCTCGTATGATATTTAGATACAGGATGGTCTTTGAAAGCAAATAAATTAGGTAAGAGAGGTGACCAAAATATCAAAATAGATATCTTAAAGGCCCATCATGTATTTTTGCTGAAGAACTTTCACTTTTACCATGAAAAGGATTATATGATAAGGAGTATATAGATTTTTTCCTTGCTCGCTGTGCTTGCTCGTATAAATATTACGATTTAGGATGGTCTTTGAAAGCGAATGAATCATGTGAGAGAGGTGACCAAATATATGATTTAGATATCTTTAAGCCCAACATGTAGTTTGATGAAGAACTATCGCTTCTACGAAAGAGAGTGAATATTTTTCCTCGCTCGCTGCGCTCGCTCGTATTATATTTAGATAGAGAATGTTTTCGGAAAGCTTACACATTCAGCAAGTGAGGTGAACAAATATAATTTAGAAGGAAAATATAATAGAGGCACACAATTGAAAATGCCTCGTGGGCTTTATACAGTTGGATTTGTCGACGTTGGTCGTCGGCAATCGGAGGCATAATTGGTCGGCAATCTGGCCTCTACACCCCCCCCCCCCCCCATTAAAAAAAGTCTAGCGACGCCCCTGAGTATGGGCTATGGAAAGGGTCTGATTCATTTGACTGAACACCGAGAAACATGACACAAGACATTTTTGTTCCTTCAACCAACAGTATGGAGGGCACATATGTGCAAAGTTCAAGCCTTGAAGTCTGTTTTGGCACTGTTTGAACAGAGCTTTAATAGCACACCTGCTTTGCCCCTTAAGCTATGAAATATGAGATGAAACTTTAGGTACATCTTTAGATGCTCTTGAACAAGCTTTTGTTAGTACATAATTATTTTCCTATATGAATGCAGCCAAGGGCATAGCCTCTTGTCGATGGCCCTGGCGCTGTTAGAATCCCGGTTGATATCCGTCAGGAAACCAGGAAACCTCGGCAAGGGCATCTTGAAAACTGTCCTGAATCTGATGATTTTCTTTTGTATTTCATTGTTTTGACGAATATTCCCACCAAACTTTGGTCCAAGTATTCATATTCATGATTATGCATGACCTCAATGGCGTCCCGAGGTGTAGGCCTACCGACGATACGTTCAAGCCCGGGCTTCAACATCGACTATGGGCGAATATGCGGCTAAAGATTCTCAAGTTGATAATACAATCAATTCTACACTACAAAACAATATACTTGAATAAAAAATAAAGATATCTGGCCGTGGAAAAACAGTGATTTTTCTCAAGCGCTAACGCTCTGTGCTCAAATACCTCCGTGGCATGGCGATGAAGGGTGAGAACCGTGTACCGTTGGACTGTACTGCACGAAAGAATATTTATTACGAAGAACCCTCAGTACCGAAATAAGCACGCGTACGTACATAGTACATGTTACGTGGTACAACCCGTATCAGGACAACTCCCCCGGAGGACAACTCCCCCGGAGGACAGCTCCCCCGGAGGACAACTCCCCCACAGGACGGGTCCCCCGGAGGACATCTCCCTGGAGGACAACTCCCCCGCAAGACAACTCCACCCGCAGGACAACTCCCCCGCAGGATAACTCCCCCGCAGGACAACTCCCCCGAGGACAACTCCCCTGGAGGACAACTCCCCCGAGGACAACTTCCCAGAGGACAACTCCCCCGAGGACAACTCCCCCGGAGCACAACTCCCCGGGGGATTAAGGACAAAATTACGCATGAACTTTTGCTTTTATGACAACGCCTTGCTCGTGAGGAACTGTAAAATAAATCTTTCCTTTTTATAAATCAAACTTAAGTAATTAATCCAGTATTTTTTGTTTTTATTACAACTCTTCCGGAGGAGAACAGCTCCTCGGGGATGACAAATGGGGATGGGTGAGGGGTAGAGGGTTGTTAGTCGTTTAATAAAGTATTAGGTAATTTGTCGCTCTAATTGCTAACTTTCTTGAAAAATACCCACACTTTTTCTCCCATTTTTTACGCCAAAGTACACATTCAAGAAAATAAAACTCTAGTAATGGGTACGCTTTTCCGCCCAAAGGTGTTGGTTTTGACAGCCTCAGCGGCACACTCCAATCGGAACCAAATCTGATCATGAGAAGAGAGAAAAGAAAGGAATAAAATGAAGAAAGGGAAGTGAGGAACCTTAGTAGGAAGCTACAAAAGTAGAGAATGGTGTATCTAGTCGTAGTCTTCAGGAAAAGGGGAGATGGGCCACAATCAAGCTTAAGAATAGAAGTCACTTCGCTCGATCAGCAGCCGTGATTGGGTCCCGTTCCTTTTTTTTTCTTCTAAACTAAATGCACAATTTTCAGGCAAGATATCATATAAAAATCTTACTTATTAGGATAGCAGTCGACCCCCCCCCCCCCCCCCGAGATCCGGTATCCGCCCCTTTGTTAAACTCACTGACTATAAATGAAAACAAAACCTTAACGGAATTTTATTTTGAATGCATGTTAATTTCATTTTTGTTAAAGGACTTGTGCTTCTACGTATTTAGCGTCCAGCGAGCATGTGCGAGTATCATTCTTTATGCTGAAACCACATCGTTAGATTCTTATGATTTGACATATTTGGACACATATTTTTGCTTTGATATCTAAATTCGCTGATGAAATTAATCATTTTTCTTACTTAGAATATTTACTTTCAGCTGACCTGAAACCTAGAGTTTTTATGCATTTGTTCTTCTTATTTTTTCTTTGTTATATAGAGCCTAACAGTGCCTAAAGAAATCTTTCAGTCATAAAGCTTCGAGAAAACTTTAGTTTACTCATTAAAAATTACACTAATCCAGTCCTTGTTTGTCAGATAACATTTGATTCCATAATGTTTGCGTACAAAAATAAACAAACATCAAACATGATATGACCATTGCAACTATGTTTCAATTGGTGAAACTTTGGCTTACTAATAAAACTTATTAACAAATGTGTTTTATACAATATCAGTTGTATTAGTTTGAGAATGGAAAACAACAATCACACAAAACAAACACATTAAAAAAACAAACATAGATTAGAGTGGGTGCAAAAGTTTGAAAAAAAAATCCCTAAGAGACACAATTTCGATTTTAAGTATTTATTTTCTTGAAAAAAACCGTTCACAAAACAACTGAAATCATTTCAAATATTATGTCAGAGATACAAGTATTTATGTAACGCTATCATCATCATTGAATGTAACATCATATAGAAGAACTCTTTTATATTTATCAAAAAACAAATAGACATTCTACACCTGTTGTGATGTATTGCTGTCTGTTTGATATGTTGACAGCTATACAACTCACAAAATACGAGATATTGTAGACAGATCTGTGGGGCTGGTAACTACATCTTGGCGAGATCTTTATTGCGACTAATAACCGCGCGTTGCTTGACACCTTTGGGCGCGTATCAATATAGTTCTATATCACCAAAACACCTTGACGATATTGTGTGTGTGTGTGTGTGGGGGGGGGGGGATAGGTGATGACCCGCCACATTTCGAAGTTTGGAAGTTGGTGTAGTACATCTATGGGGCAATCCCCCCCCAAAAAAAAAAAAAAAAAAAAAAAAAATTAAAACCTTCAAGATTATGGCATAATGTTCGGAGGGCTGGGCCTGGATGATTACATTACAAGACGAAGTGATGGATGGAAACGACTATATATATAAAAAAAAAAAAGAAGAAGAAGAACAAATACATAAAACCTCTAAGGGTCAGCTGAATGTAGATATTCTTAGTAAGAAAAAAATGATTAATTTCATCAGCGAATTTAGATATCAAAGCTCAATATGTGTCCAAATTTGTCAAATCATAAGGATCTAACGATGACTTTTCCTTTTTGTTTATCTTTTACTCTTGAATAAGGTACTTTATAATTAATGTTTCCATGTGGTTTCAGCCCAAAGAATGATAGTCGCACATGCTTGCTGGACGCTAAATACATAGAAGCACAAGTCCTTTAACATAAATGAAATTAAGAATACATGCATTCAGTATAAAATTCCGTTAAGGTTTTATTTTCATTTACAGTCAGTGAGTTTAACTATGGGGCGGGATACCGGATCTCCGGGGAGGGGGGGGGGGGGTGTTGTTGATCCCTCCCCTAAAAAGTAAGATTTTTTATCTGATATCTTGCCTAAAATTGTGCATTAAGAAAAAAAAAAAAAAAAGAATGGGACCCAATCACAGCTGCTGATCGAGCGAAATTACTTCTGTTCTTAAGCTCCATTGTGGCCCATATCCCCCTTTTCCTGAAGACTACGACTAGATACACCATTCTCTACTTTTGTAGCTTCCTACTTAGGTTCCTCACTTTCCTTTCTTCATTTTATTCCTTTCTTTTCTGTCTTCTGATGATCAAATTTGGTTCCGATGGGAGTGTGCCGCTGAAGCTGCCAAACCCAACACCCTTGGGTGGAAAAGCGTGGCTAATACTAAAGTTTTTATTTTCTTTTGCTCCTCGATAAAATGGGAGCAAAAGGTTGGAAATTTTCAAAAAGTCAGCAATTAGAGCGACAAATTACTGTAGGCCTATAGCTTATTAAACTAGTAAAAACCTTCTACCCCTCCCCAATGCCCGTTTTTCATCCTCGAAGAGCTGCTGTCCTCCGGGAAAGTTGTAATAAAAATACTTGATCAATTACTTAAGTTTGATTTAAATAAAAAAAAAAAAAGATTTTGTTTTACCGCTCCTCACGTGGCAGGCGTGGTCATTAAATCAATTTTCCTCCGGTCATTAATCTTGACCTCAAAGTGGGGGGGGGGGGGGGGGAGGGATGTCCTCCGGGGGAGTTGTCAAATGGCAGATGGGAGTCGTTCCTGGAGAAGTTGACCTCCTGGGGATTTGTCCTCTTGGGGAGTTGTCCTCGGGGGAGTTGTCCTCCGGGGGACTTGTCCTCCAAGAGTTGTCCTCCGGGGGAGCTGTCTTCCGGGGGAGTCGTCCTCCGGGGGACTTGTCCTCCGAGGGAGTTGTCCTCCGGGGGAGCTGTCCTCCGGGGGAGTTGTCAGGTGGGAGTTGTCCCCGGGGGAGTTTTCCTCCGGGGGAGTGGTCCTAGAACCGGTACAACCCCATATCACGCGTCATCGTTAACAACAACGGTTTCACGTGTAGTATTACAAAAATTGGTCAAAAGCATGCATATTCCCGGGGATTTATGGGGGGTCTATTGGACTCATCGAGGTTCAGTTATATATTTTCAGAGTTTGAAATTTCATGTGAATCACTTTTCCATATATATTTGAATAACAGCTAGGGAATTAATTTAATTTCAAATTCTTTGTGTGTGTGTGTGTGTGTATTAACCTATGGCAGCTCGAGTGTCCAAGGCATCGCATAGTCCCAAAAATTTATGGGTGGTCTTTGACTGAGCCTTTACTGATCTTTTTCAAAGTCTCAAATTACATGTAAATCACATTTGAAATAATTCAAAGTAGTATTAGGGTAACTATAATCATTTAAAAATTGCTTGTTTTCGCGTGTAAACCTGTGGCAGGCATTTTTGTTTGGGGGATAAAAATATGCCTATTCCAGGGGATTTATAGAGGGGTGTCTATTTGACTAATGGAGCTTTCATTATACATTTTCAGAGTTTGAAATGTCATGTATTACTTCTTCCGTAAATTCAAATAAACGTTAGGGGAATTAAAATCATTCCAAAATATCTGGTATTGCGTGTTAGCCTATGGCAGCTCGAAGGTGAAAAGCATGCATATTCCCCGAAATTCATGGGCAATCTTTGAATATTTCAGCCTTTAATAATCTTCTCCAAAGTCTCACATTACATGTAAATCACATTTTAAATAATTTCAAATCAGTGATAGGGGAACTATAATCAATCTTAAAATTCGTGTCTCCGGGTTATATAAATTTCATATATAGGTGCCTTTTTCATTATCTGTAAATACATGATTTATTGAGAAAATTTATACATTTACTCTAGTTTCTATGCTTTTCTTTATAAAACTATTTCTTGAAATGCCTATGAATAATTTTTGAGAATAGGATTTACATATTATCCCCATATAACTAACGGACCATTCTTATTCGCGTTCATGCAGAATTCAGTAGGAATCGTGTCTAATGAATATCAAAACCGGTGTCAAGAGGCTCGGTCCTATCATGGACGTACCATCAGAAGGACACTCATCATAACGTTAATTAATTCATGCAATTGTGACTGTCAAAGCCATCTCAGAAACCTTCTGTACATATTTCTCCACTTTGATCTTACGAGGTCCGCCGCTAATTAGTTGGGAGAAAATATAGACAGTGATTTGAAATAAGCTGTAGTTTCATGCGCAGAAAATAACAGATCGCTTAAATCATGGAAAATCAATGTGCAGTTCTTCTTAACAGTTTGAATGCACTAAATTATGTGTTTCATCTCGAAAATTGTATGAATATTACGAGATAGAGGCAATATTTCAATTGAATGTTTGAGATTTATAGTCCTGTTTTTCCCATTTTTCTCTTCGTTTTCCCAAAGTATAATGCACGGATCTTATGAAGATCCTGTCCTTCTCGTTGTTAAATAATTAAAGGTCAATAAGCTCAATGAGTAATAATAAATTTTATATCACAAAAATTAACATGTTCTCAGGTTTGCTGCTCCCTTAGCAGTGTTCTGAATCAAAGGCATATTCTGCAAGAGCACACCAGCCAAACAAAACCGAAATGAGGGTATCTGCTCCTTTGTCAATGACTGAACATGCTCACACAATCATTATTGGCAAAATATCTGTTTTCATTAAGCTGCACATGATCAGAAGGCAGTGAAAATTATTGTACTTATGAAAATTGAACCTCGTGGCGGAAATGGTACTTCAAAGGGCCCATAAACGTCGGTATTCCATTCATGATAATTCCATGGTCCTGTAAACCTCAGTTTTGCTATTTTCCTTTCCTGCGTGTTCACTCAAGCCTGACATTACGGAATTTGCAGTGGAATAGAATTGGTTAACCTTACTAAACACTGCTTATAGCGTAAAATCCATCAAAGATATTAAATGCAGATCTTTGGATAAAAGATGCCTTTTTAGTCTCATGTGCTCAGTCAAGCGTGAAAACCCGTTGTTAAGGGTGTAAATTTGTCAACATGCATGCATCCGGCAAAAACGGTAATGAAAATCTACCTCTCTGTCAATGTACTGAGCGACTATATTTTCAACGAAGACCTCGTTACCATAACCAACATAATACACATGCTCGCTTTTATACAAATGCATAAATGATATTAATTAAATAATTTCTGATAGAAAAAAAAAAAAGATGAAGATACCGCGCATGAGTCGCATAAGCGAAGTATTACAATGGCACTATATTACGAAGAACTTAAAGGAGCTGGGAATTCCACAAACAAAATAGTAAAATAAGAAGCCAAATCGAAATTTCTAAAACCGTCTAGAAAAGTTGTCTGAGGAAGAAAAAAAATGAATGAAATCTAATCTTAACAAAAAAGTAACTCCCCCCTTATTCAAAATAGCATAACTTTTTAACGAAGACGCTTTGAGGAAAATAATTTGGCAGGAGTGTTCCTCCACTTATTGACTAACATCTGATTGAAAATGAGATTGATCTGTCAAGTCATGCATGAGCGGGCAGACATTAAAGGCAAAAATGTCACTTTTTTGGGGGGGGGGTGTGAAACGAGATTTTTCTGGTGTTTGTTTAACTGCTGCTTGATGTTTTTCAGGGTTGTGCCATGGTTGAGTGAAAAAAAATTGTTAACGATGAAGCAATAAATGCTAAAATTTACTGTTTAATGCCGGAAAAATGACTACCCGGTATTTTCACATAATGTGCTGACTCGTGTTGGTTGATGCCAGTTCTTTCCATAAATTGAATGGATTTTGTAGATTTAGGAGGGCTAAACATCATTTTCCTCAAACAAACTGTGTTCACCCAACTGCCATAAACATGAAAAATGTCAGAGATAAGCATCACTGGGTCAAACAATAGAAGAGACCAAATTTGCCAAAGTTTTGTTTCACAGACCCCCCAAATGATTCTTGTGACTTTTGAAAAGTGACAATTTTGCCTTTCTCACTCATGCATGACTTAACGGATCAATCTCATTTTCACACATAAATTAGTCAGTAAGTGTAGAAACACTCCTGCCAAATTATTTCGCTAAAAACTTTTCATTAAAAAGTTATGCTATTTTGAATTAGGGGGATTTATTTTTTTGTTGTGTTCATATATTGTATATTGCGTATATTGCGGTAGAATGCAATCACGTAACGAATGACTCATAAATTCACTATCTAGAATGAAAAAAGGAAAAAACCCCAACAAATTAGAAAAAAATCTAATCCACAACGATAAAATCCCCCCTCTCACGGTAGGGAGATTTTTGAAAATTCGTGCATGAAAATGGCGTTTTTTGCACACGAAAATTCAGTATTAGGGGTAACTTATATGAGAAGTGGACTCGATGAAAGTTTTTTTTTTATATAGATTCTTCTATTTTTTTTTTGCTCTCCGATCAACCACGGGGGGGGGGGGGGGGGGAGGGGGAGAGACCCTTAGTTACGCCAGTGAATGATGATGATGATAATAATAATAATAACAAACGAGATATTTGAATTCGTCACTGGTGGTCTGTCAATATGTTCTAGTAAGAGAATGTCTTTTCGGAGGATACGGACACGGACACATGAAAAAAAAAAAAAAACCTACACCAATTATAGAAGGTGGGACTGCCCTGTAACACCTGTTTAGATTTTTTTCTAAAGCTATTATCGACCCGAAGACGTCATTTGACGCACTTGCGCCTGTGTAACTATTTGAGCAGAATTCTTTGCTCTATCAGATGAGGCCATTTTCAGCTCTGTAGCCCCTTCCAAACTCGAGATTGAGTGAAATTTAGGTACAGACCGGAGCTCTGGACTTAAAAAAAAAAAAATGGAGTAATGCCTGTGATCTGCTCTTGCTTGCCTTGCCTTGGCTGTGTAGCATGTGTTGTCTCCGCTAGAACATATAAAAATCCTGGCGAAAATTAACCAACCACAAGCGAGATAGCTAGATTGACATAACGTAATAGATTTCAAATCGAATTGTTGACTTCAGATGAGAATATAAGGACTTTTGAGGGTGAAACCGCTGCTTTTTCTTCATGGATTGAAATCTAGAAGTCATAAGCTTTCAGAAAATGCCAAATAATTGGCGTGTCTCCAGCCTTTCTAAGGAGCTATAACGGAATACAAAAGGGCTTGCTTTTGTGCATTTTTGACATTATTTGCCCAAGAGACGCACGCGTGCATTTTGAAGTTTGCCGTGCGCGCGCGACCTTAGGAAAAGTTGAAATTCATTCCAAATTGTCGGAAAGTGTCAGGAAATCTATCATGCGAAAAAACGACATTTTTACCTTTGCTCTAGGCTGCGCGCGCGCGCGGACGCGGACGCGCGCCAAATTTTGAAATGCTTGAAATGGCCTGAAACGTGTGCAAAATGAATTTGAAGCGATTCTGAGCATTTTTAATTTTTGTGGGCGTCTGGCTATCTGAAATTTATTGGATTAAAATTAACTTTAATCATGCCAAACATGAATGAGAAATGACCATCCGTTATGAAGATATGACCCTAAGGTGATTTTCACAAAATGGCGCCTGGATGACGTCACGATGACCCGATGAACATGAAAATAATTGGAACGGCAAGATCTTATTACGATTGATAACTGACCGAAATTTCATGCAATTTGAATCAGCCGATTCTGAGATTTCGCGTGCACAAAAAAGTGCTTGGAATAAAGAAAAATAAAGAAAATTTTGACGAAATCAAAAGGTGATCTGTCAAAAATGACAGACCACCTAACGAGACATTTGAATTCGTCAAGGGACGAATTAGGTGGTCTGTCGGTATCTTTTAGGTTTTGACATGAATAGTGATAAAGTCATTGGTAAAGACTACTGATAAAATTTTACGTCTGGATAGGAGACTAACGTCATAGGAATTGAGCGGTTTGATATCGTAGTATAATGAAAAGTTGACCCACAGGTTTATTTCACGATAACGAATAAGATTTTCAATAGGGTTGTACATAAACCGCTGTGCATTGCATTGCAATAGGCATAACAGGCAAAAATAAGGCAATTATTTACATTGAATGTGAACGTATATGAAATCATAGTCAAAGGGGATGGTAATATACAAGGTAAAAAAAAGTAAGGGGAAAAATGACTCCCCCCTCCTCCTTCCACTCCATCCAGGGACCTTGTGTATGTGAGGCAAGTGCTTTAAAGGTACACCAGAAAACAGCTCATAGAGATAACACGTAGATGAAAAACGGAATTCTAATATCATATTTTCCAGTTAGAATTTCGACATGTTCCCAATATCTGAATGAAGAAACATATGGTATTTACAAGATAGAGAATATTATTTTAACAGCTACAACATACTCGAAACTTGGCGAAAATCAAGCAGAAATAAGGGAGCAGTTGCTCAAAGAAGACGGGAATGTGGAATCAAGAATCTAGTAAAGGTCATGTATACACGTAAAATGAGAAAAATTGACATTGCACCTTTGATCGTAAATTTAGACCATGATGACGTCATCAAAATGAGAAATAGTGGCCACTTCATTTGTAGAGAATTGTCTTAGCTACAAAATATCGAAATCCTGGTGCAAATCTACCAACAATAAGCGATATAGTATTGTTTAAAGCAAAATATGATGTAATAAATTAAAAATCGGAATTTTGAGTTCACATAAGAATATGATGAGGTCATAGCATCGAGAAAGTAAATTTTATTCATGGATTCACATCTACAACTCATAAGCTTTCAGAATATATAAAAAAAAAAGAAAAATGGGAGTCTCTATGTATTTTGAGTAGCTATGACAGATTTTAAAGGAACATGTTTTTGCGTGATTTAACACTATTTGCCCCATAGACGCGCGCACGGAATTTGAACTTTGGCGCACACGTGCGACCTTATGGTTAGTTCCAATCGATTCTAAATTGATAGAAATTGTCAAGAATAGAATCAGGAATGTAAATCAAGTGAAAAAACTGCGTTTATACCTTTTCTTTGGGATGCACGCGCAAATATGGCGCGCACGGACGCGGACGCGCGCAGATTTTTTTAAATGCTTAAAATGGCCTGAAACGTGTGCAAAATGAGTTTGAGCCGATTCTGAGCAATTTCTTTATATGCGTGCGCGCTGACGCTCGGACGTACGCGAACGCACGCGTCTTAGTAGTTGAAATATTTTAGACTGATGTGAACTTTAATCCTACCATATATGAATGTGGAGTAACTTTCCGTTATGAAGATTTTATCATTACAAGATTTTCACAAACTTTGAAAGCAAGACAAATTATAAAATTGTTTTATTATGCAAACATGTATCTTACTTCTCCGTCTATGACATTCCTTTCGAAGACGGGGGGGGGGGGGGGGTGGCGGTTGAAGACCCCATCACAGAGCTATTACTATTTAACAAAGGATTGCCTCTCAAAATCCAAAAATTAGATAAGCAAAATACAAAAGATTTTTCCCCAACGGTTTCTATTCAAGAGAAAAACGAGACGAAGGAAAGGACACAGGTGACGAAACGGACGAACGCTACAAGCGCTACCTCCGAAGATCTGAAAGGAGCTAAGAATTCCAAACGCACAACACCTGAGGGATCAAAAAATTGGTTCTCACAAATTAAGGAAACGTTCTCACTCAGCAAAAAAGGTAAGATGTCCGAAGAAGAAAATGACAGTAAAAAGATCGTTTGTATCTTGAACCAGCTGCTCCAGTCTTCTAGAGAAAATGAGGAAATCAGGAATGAACTCGTAGCAATGATGCTAAGACAAATTAATTTGTTCAAGAAAATGATAAGAGTGATGACTAGGAGTAATTATTCATATTTACTGTAATCAATGTGCCGTTCATGTTTTTCATTATACAATAGAGACTATTATTTCTATTGCCTCTGATATTTTGGTAATTGCTGAAAAATGTCGGTTAGGGACTAAAAATTGCTTGGGAAATGTTTTTTCATTATACATTACAGACTTATCTTTGTGATTATTTACCCCCAATTAGCTATGCTCATGAATTAGAAGCACGTTCGTGCTCAAAACCTCCTTTATGTGAATCATCAGATGCATCCAACTTTCTTAGAATAATTATATCATTTCGCTTCTTGTATAAGAAATATACATTGTACACATTTTTAACATTTTACAAATGTCATAGAAAGAGAAATTATAAATGAAATATTGGTTTATTATGCAACAAGTGACTTCACCGGGGGAAAGGGGGGGGGGGGTTCACAAGCTGTTCATACATTTACACATGACTTTACGAACGACTTGAATATGAAGTGTCAAATGGGATGCCATTTTTTTCCTGACTTTTTAACCAAGTGTGACTGAATTTCCCATAATCTCATTTAAATTGTGGCCAAAATATATTTCGCAATATAAAGTTTGTGAACAATATTGCTCTTAATCCACATCTGCATATTTTATCCTTAGCTGGTGTGATTTATAATGACTGAGAAATCAATTTGGCTTGCCATATTAAAGTCGTTCGTCAACTTTACGGACAGCTTTATGAAACACCCCCGTATATGAAATAATGGGCATGATAGGGAATCCCAATAGACCGAAGGCCGTTCGACAAACGGGCCGATAGACCGAAGGGCCGTTAGACAAAACGACCGATAGACCGAAGGGCCGTTAGACAAAAGGGCCGATAGACCGCCAGTTAGAAAGAAACACACCTTAATTTAATTTGTGAATTGCGGTAAACAGTGTTACACACATACTCATAAGTTTATAGTTACAGGAATTTGATCAAAGGACATTTCTTAACATTTTCACAGGAATATAAGCTTTCTGTGCAGAGGAATGGGAAAATTTCGATCGAAAGTATTCTGCAGCTGCATGAAATAAAATTCGCCCAGAACTGCTATGAAAATTAAATGTTCAAACATTCATCACGTGGGGGGAGGGGGGGGGGATTGGGATAAACAGTGGGTAATTGTTCCATGTGGTGAATGTTCTGGAGTTATAATGTCCTGTGGGTATATCGCAGGGGAAAAGTGTTTTTTTTTAATAGGTAAATGTCAAAATCATGTTCATTGCTTTAACTTATGATTTATATTTATTACTACATGAAGTGATGAAGATCGATAAGCGGCATAATTTCTTACATCTTTGTGGTTAGAAGTGTAATATTATTTGATATTATCATTATTAAATGGCAAATTCGTTTATACTTTACTAAACAATCGTACTGTTATTTCCTCGATAAGATGTTTCATTTTTACAATTCAATTTAATTCAATTTATTTGTTTCATAAAAATCATATGAGTTAATATATGCATCATAAAGTGTGAGGATCTAACACCTTAAAAAAGTCAGTGGCTTGAGAGTAAGGGTGATCCTTAATAAATGACATGAGTAGAAAAGCATAAAACAAGCAACAGAAGTTATAATACAAAATGGAAAATACCAAAAAAAATTACAGTACTATAACAAAAACAATGCAGAAAAACACATAAGTTATATCAAAATCTCTATGTCGAAAGGATGTCATGGGTAGGTGGCAAGAAGATGCAGCTTGATTTTGGCTTTAAAAGAGTTTACGGTGGTCAAATTTTTAAATAATGGGTCAAGATTGTTCCATTTTACAGCACCTTTATATTTCATAGAATTTACCCGTCGCAGTTTTAATCGTGAATATGGCAAGATAATATTATTCCCTCAACAGAAGAGAAACAAGCAGATATGAGCAACTTTAAATCTACGGCTACCACTCCCAACAGAGCACTGGATATGGAGGTAGATTCTACCGATAGCCTCCTACGTGAGATAATGCTGAAGGTGTCTGAAATTGGAGAAATACCCAAGAAAGTGGATGTGATTGGTCAAAAAGTTATCAGTATCGAGCAGAAGATGGAGGCATCAAATACCAGAGTCGTGGATTTGAAGCAAGGAGTTGGATATTTAGAAACAGAATTTGCAGAATTTAAAGAAGAAATCAAAGAAATCAAGGAGAAGAAAGCGGACATAAATTATGTTCATGAGTTGCGTCGGAATGTGGTGGAGCTAGTCAATGGCAGCAAACAGAACAATGTTGTGCTACACGGAATTCCAGAAGGAGAAGAAGGGGATACCTACGACTGTGCTACGTACGCCAAGACATTCTTCGCTGAACATCTCAACGTCCCGGATGCAGAGATTGAGCGTGCCCACAGAACACCCAGCGGGAAACGCGTACCCCAACAAAAGGAAGGACCTGGACAGCCACGCCCAATACACGTTAGGCTTCTACGACTTCCGGATAGAGACAACATACTCAAACGTAGCTCTACACTGAAGGATGTCCGCATCAAAGGTCAAAAGGTCGGCATAAGCGATGACATGCACAGCGACACGCGAAAAGAACATGACGAAAGTGAAACAACTACGACAAGAAAATAAATTTGCACTCATTCCGAATTCTTTTCCTCGTGTGATTAGATACAAAGAGGGGCCAAAAGACGCTCCTTGTACACTACGAATTTCAGATTTATAGGAAATACTATGCTGACTTGATTACTTGGAGATAATTTACTGTTTTGCTATTATATCCGTTACTGACTAGTTACCAAAATAAGCAAAATGATAGTGAAGCCATTGTGTGGTTGATTTTGGGAAGTAAGTTCCAGTAATATTTTGTAATATACTTTGTTGAATCAAATACTTGTTGAAAATTTTCTTTTCGAAGGCGATGAAATATCATGCTCTCCTTTGAACCTGAAAGGGAAAAAGGTCAACCCTCAATTTGGATAGTTGTATAAATCTACAATGTTCGTTTTTATCCCGTTTTTGTATTTTCTTCTTCTTTCCATATCATGCTGTAAGTCGAGGATACAAACTCAACTCATTTTGCTGAGAGAAAGTGTAAATTCATTAGTACGCAATTCCATGCATAAAGACTTTTTTCGTGGTTTCGTAAACACACATAATACTATGTTACTGATATACGATGGATAATGTAATTGATATCAAGAATTGTTCGCTCAATGTGAGAGGGTTAGGAAACTCCTTTAAAAGATGATGTATATTTAACTGGATTAGACATTCTGATTATCATCTTATCTTGTTACAAGAAACACATAGTACCCAAAGCACCGAAAAAAATTGGTGTCAAGAATGGGGCTTTAAGATTTTATTTAGTCGCGGTAGATCGGACAGTGCCGGAGTATGTATATTGTTTAAGCCTTCTATCTGCTTCTTTTGATATTTTGAATGTTACACGTGATGATTCAGGAAGAATTCTTATGGGAATTTTGAAAGTGAATGACACTCCAATTACGGTGGCCAATGTATACGGTCCAAACAATGATGACGATGCGTTTATGTTTAGGTTACATTCTATGTTAAACGAGAAAGGAGAAGAACCATTTATTATTGCGGGAGATTTTAACACTGTGTTAGATGCCACAATGGATAGATTCCCCAATTTAACTCAAAACCACCCGAAATGTAATGATGCATTAAAAACATGATACTAGATATAGAATTAATAAATATTTGGAGATAGTTAAACAAATATGAATACAAATATACATGGACTTCACCAGATTTTGAAAAGAGAAGTCGATTAGATTATTTTCTTATATCAAGAAGCCTAATATCAGCAGTTGAAAATTCAGATGTATCTTTCGGATACAAGACCGATCACTCGCTTGTATCCCTTTCGTTAGTAAAATCTGTACCAAAGAGGGGGCCAGATTTTTGGAAACTAAACACCTCCTTACTAACCAAAATAATGTCGAAACTATCAAAAATGAAATCCAGCACACTGTTCGTGCGTTTACTCATTCATTTTCCATGAAATTATGGGAATACCTAAAATTTAGAATGAAAGAAAAGTTTATCAAAATTTTGACAAATGAAACAAAGAAACGTAAAGGGAGATTAATTTCGTTGGAACAAGAAATCAACCATTTGAACAATATGTTAATGGGAAATTCAGATATACACTTGTTGCAAACCTTAGAAATAAAGAAAAGGGAATTTGAAGAATTGCAAGAAGAACAAGTTCGCGGAACTATTGTAAGAACTAGAGCAAAATGGGTAGCTGAAGGAGAACGGAATTCAAAATACTTCTCCAATTTAGAAAAACGAAATTTTCAAAGGAAATGCTATACAAATCTGCAGACAGAAGATGGGCTTGTTACAGATATGAAAAAAATATTGGAAGAAGAGCGACTTTTTTATGATAAACTTTACTCATCAGAAGATAATGCGGAACATTTACACTTTCTTGATAAAATAAATATGCCGAACCTAAATGACAACGAACGATCTATGTTGGGTAACAAAATAACAGAAACGGAGTGTTTTACTATAATATGTAGTTTTGCAAAAGATAAAACACCCGGTTCAGACGGTCTCCCAATCGTATTATATAGGACATTTTGGGATGATATTAAAACTCTTATGTGAGCCGTTTTAAATGAATGCTATGAAATCAATAATGTTTGCACTTTAATGCGGAGAGGAAATAGTTCTTACTTCGCAAGTTCGATGATAATGTTTTCTTCCATTGCAATATACAATCTGTTGATTTTCATAACAGTAATTTTGACAATCTATTTTGGAAAGATGTTCTAGAAGCATGGAAGTTTTATAAATACTACAATCCTGTGAAGTTTAAAGAAATACTTTCTCAAACTCTGTGACTGAACTCACATATCAAAGTCGATAAAAATATGTCGTAAGTTTGGAAATCAATCAGTTTTATGCTATTTCTCTCTTCTACATGCTATACCACTGGAATGGAAAAAGATAATTAAAAACGTCTGTGTAATCGATCATACTGATCAGCCAATAGATGAACGATTGAATTGTTTCTTAAAAAGTAGAAAGGTCACGTAATTGTGCTATAATACATTTTTGGAAAAAAATATGTCGCTCTCAGATACAAATCAGCAATCCAAATGGCAAGCTGATCTCAAGGAAAATTTAATAGACTCTCATATTTGGAATTTCATTTCCCACTTTTATATAAGGCTTCTGTTGACAATAAACTACGGAATTTTCAATTTAAATTTATTCACAGTAGAATTTCAACACAAGACTTCTTGTTTAAAGTTGGAATAAAAGATACACCGACTTGTAATTTCTGTGAAACTCACATTCAAACCATCGTTCATCTATTTCTAACATGAAAGTAAACAGTTGTATTTTTAAATGATGTTATGAATGGTTGGAGTCCAGAAATACAAAATTCAGTGATATTGAAATCTGTTTTGGGGGTATATCCCTCAATAACTTCTATTTCATTAATATCATCTTGTTGTTCGCAAAATATTTCATATATTCATGCAAATATAAGATTGTGAAACCTACTTTTGCTCATTTTAAACTTGGTTTAGATCAAATTGAAAAAACTGAGAGAATTATTGCATTCAAACATAATTCGATGGATTTACATAGAAAAAAATTGAATATCTTGTGTCAAGAACATCAGTGAAGCCGGTAATGAATGTATACATCTGTGTTACATAAGTGTCCGGAATTTATGTTACTTTCAATTGTAATGTCTTTTATGCATGTGCTGATTATGTATTGAATGAGTTGAGAAATAAAAATCTTGAAAAAGAAGGGGGAAAAAAGATAATGTTATTTCTTTGTCCTTCATTGACATTATATGTCTTATCAATGGTAATACAATAATCATGAAAGACAGTTGGTAATATATTATTCATATAACGATACATAAACAGTGCTGTTTAAATTGCTATATTATCATACACATTGACCGTGCTAATTTTCTTAAAAAGAGGTGGGATATGGGCAAGATAGTAAGTATTCGAACATAAACGGTTAGCTTTCTTTTGTAGAACAAATAAGCGGTTTAAATGACACGAACTAGGCCCTCCCCCTACGAGACTACAATAATCTGAGATGTCATCCAGCAAGGCTGATAATTAACTTTCTAGAAATGTGATTATCTTTTTATAATTGCAGACATCGTTGGCCAAGAGAATTTTTGGCAGACTTACTGTACATTGTCTTTATTCGCTCATGCGTGAAATGTGTATCATATGACTGGCATCTCATGAAAGGAAAGGCTCTAAGCTTTACAAATATGTGCAACATGTTAATTATAACTGTGATTAAGATATGACTTAACATCGATCAATCTAGGTTTGTTATTTTTTCTGCAACGCAACACCTCCCAAAAAGTAGATCAGCGTGGAAAGAGTGCAATCTTTCTGGTTTAGAAAAAAAAAATTGTAGTTTTGAGTTAGTAATTCTATTTCAACTTCATTTATAGAATGTTTGTATGGAAAAAAAATCTTTGAATTCCTGTCGTTCATATGTAGAGTTTACGCAAAAACAGATAAAGGCCATATTTGAAATTTTAAAGTAAGGTCACTATCATATGATACAAAATAATACCTTTTTTTTAAAGGATATATTATTCATTACTAATGAATATATATGATTAAAGTTATGGTAAGAATCCGTATCAGGACAACTCCCCCGTGGGCTGGGGGAGCTCTCCTTGGGGAGTCATCATCCGGGGAAAAGTGTCCTCCGGGGAGAGTTGCCCTCGGGGGAGCTGTCCTTCAGGGAAGCTGTGCTACAGGGGGGTGGGGGGGGGGGGGTTGTCAGGTGGGAATTGTATCGGGGGAGTTGTCCTCCAGAGGGAGTTGTCCTAGAACCGTCAAAATCAGCAAATGGTTTCTTATCATTTTCGTTATTTTCATTGATCTTCAATTGCAAACATCTCAGTTTGACAAAATATCTGTTTTTGCATTCAAATTCTTCATTTATTTATCATTTGTTGGGAAAATAACATCTGTTAAAACTAACAAAGTCACTGATTTTGTTTACAACTGTATGATCAGTATTCTTGTTTCCTCTCTCTCTCTCTCTCCCTCTGAGATTAGACCATTTTTTAGATTCGTCCGGAGAAAATTATAGAGTGAAATAAAATACTTTGCAATAAAAATATTGCCAATTCAGTTTGAAAAAAGTTCAAATTCTAGTTCAAGTTTTTATTTCGAATTCCATATAAAATAGCATTGATTGAATACATACAACACAAAGAAAAAGGGACATTGAATAAACTGAGTAATTGCAGAGTTTACAGAGTGATCATAATAACTGATCAGGAATTTGGGTACAGGCAAGATAATAGCCGGGTGGCTTGTCGAGTAGGCTACCCAGATGGTGAAAACATTAGTATAAACATATCAAAATAGGACCAGATGCAACGTTATTATAGAGGTAAAGTATACAAGAGATAAAGGATAGATCCTGCAGAAACCATACGGCAATGTCGTTACATGTATATAGACATCAAAAAATGATTACAAAAGATTAGGCTGTCAGCATATATTTCTTAAATTTATGATGAAAAAGATTAAGGGTCTTACAAGACCCAATTTCAGATGATAGAGCACATTGCAATAACTTAGATAAGACAAAATTATTAAGGAAGAATATGGTATATGTATTTCATTTCAGCATAAAAACATGCATGTTAGTATAAACTGCAGATTGTGTGTAATGAATTTTATGGAATATGATCAAATGATGACATGAGTCCTGATGATTATCTGACAGAGAAAATAGTGAGTGCTGAAAATATCTCTGAATTTTCATATGTGTTTAAAGATCCATTATTGACCGAGGAGAGATGTAGAAAATTTGAACAATATTTTAACAAAACGGTTATCACATCATGTTATTTTATCTCGCTGAAATCAAAGATTAAAGGTGTTGTGTTCTTTTTGGGCCACCCTGTATGATTGCTGCAGAATTGTCACGGATTCCTAATTATAATTTTGAATAAAATGGAATTATATTGAATCCGTTCGTTTCAGGAAATTTCATATGGCTATATCATTTTATGATTTTCTATATTAGATTATATATATATATATCGTGATAATTTTTAGTTCAAGCCCAGATGACCGAAGGCCCACGAGATCGAAAGCCCGCGAGTCCGCAAAATCGCAAATCGTAATGAATGCACGGCTCTGACTAGTTCCAATTTTCTGAGTTTCAAACATGTAATGGTTTAAAAAAAAAACATACCTGATATTGAAATGAGAGTTTTATCGCACATTTTTTAAACTTACAATCCTGTCAAAAACGGTCAAGGAAACGTTTCCAGTGGGGAGGATAGGAGACACTGACGTAAATTTACATGGGGACATGCAGAGTGGGAGAGAGAGAAAGAGAGAGAGAGAGAGAATGATATGGGCGGGGGGGGGGGGATCTTATGCCAGTTCGGTCTCGTTGGACCCTTCAGTCTCGTGGGAAGACGCATAATTTTTTAAGCTTACGCAAGCAACTGCCTGATTCAATGTGTGCAGTTGCAATGCTGCAGATAAAAAAAAAAGATCAAAACCAAACAAGGGTTTACAGCTTTCATCTTTTCCAAGACTGTTTCGATGTGACACACATTCTTCTAACTGTACATGTATTCATTTGTTTTTCTTGTATATCAAATTATGCATACTGGTGCACATTTTAAAAGAGGGGATCCCAGTTTTCAATAATTATCTGGCTTCTTTATCTAACTGAGATATAAATTAGTGTAAGGCACTGCCGTCACATTTGGTAAAAATTAGGTAATACTCGAGACTTTGTATTTTATGATCATGAATTTGTACGTTGCATATCGACAGTCATTATAAATACGTTTGAAGATCCAGCTGTATACACACATACATACACACCCACCCACATATATATATATATATATATATATATATATATATATATATATATATAGTTGTGACTGAAGAAGGAGGCGGCGGGACGTTACTAGTATGTTCACTCTGCCTTTATTAAGCCGAGCTTTCGACCCTGTGACAGGTCTTCCGGATCCTCAGGGCTTGAGATACAAAACAAAAATTAACCAATTGCAAGCATGGAACAAAACAACGAAATGAAAACAGCATTATAACACAAATACAAACTTAAATAACAGAAAACGGTGCTAGCAATTGCACAGTCTTTTTAAGCTACAGTTAAATTAAAATCAAAGTGTTAAATCAAAGTGAAGAGACGAACGGAAAATGTAATTCATATAACTCAAAGAGTATAATCATAACAATACTAACTAGTTACCTGGATTTTGGCAGTAGGGAGGAGTTGGGTTTGTAAGTGGGATGTCTTGGCCGTGTGTTGTTTAGCGAATGAACATGGCGAGGGGTTATGTTTTGAAGGAGGTGGCAAAGGCACCGAACTCTTTTGGTGGGCAGTGGGGTGTGGAGGGGTGGTTAAGCGCGTCGATTTTTAATGGCGCCAGGATTTGGGAAGGGGGGGGGGGGGGGGGAGGGGGGCTTGTAAGATTGTGCCACCAATGAAAACTGTTTGACGTAATCTTACAACACCCGTACCCTTTTTCACGTATATACATATAAAATGGTACAACCGGCTGGTACATCAGTCCAACCTCTCCCGCTCATGTACATATATATAAATATATATATATGCGCGCGCGCGCGCGCGTGCGTGTGTGTGTGTGTGTGTGTGTGCATCATCATTATTCGAAAAATTATTCAAAATTATTCGATAAAAGTTAAGGTTGAAGATTGTGTCAGTCTATCGGTTAAGCGAATTTGAAGTCACCGAAACCACTGGTCCTTTTCCGCTGTCTAATGGTTAAAGCGATGATGTTCATAAGAAAGGGCCCGGCTTTGATTCTGGAGACATGTCTTATACCTTTGCAAAATATTCCAAACAGGATAGGATTGGTATGGGGTACTGTGCTTTATGGAGTTGATTTCACATTTATTTTCATGAGAGTAGCCAAACTATATATAGCAGAAAATCATTTGCTCACAAATTATGCATATATATGTATCTATGTATGTTATTCATTTCGAATAGCCCATAATAGAATAGGAGATTCAAAAGTATTTTCTGCACCTTATTCTTTTTTTTAATTCCAGACAATGGACGTCTCGTTCTTATTTGGCCATTACTTCGCGATGCTGCTGGTTTCATATGGTCTCATCTAATCTTACCTGTTTGGTTATACTTGATTGAAATCTTCAGAAGGATTAAAAGACGAGGTCTCATTCATCTAAATGTTTGTCTGCTTGTAATATTATCTGCTTGGTCATATTCAGCGGGATTTATTAGCAGGCAAACAAGGCATTGCCCTATTCTTGATTGTCTATGGTCATGTGTTGTATCACCTGTATGGTCACGCGTGATATTACCTGCATGGTCACGCGTGATATTTCCTGTATGGTCACGCGTGATATTACCTGTATGGTCACGCGTGATATTACCTGTATGGTCACGCGTGATACTTCCTGTATGGTCATGCGTGATATTACCTGTATGGTCACGCGTAATATTACCTGTATGGTCATGCGTGACATTACCTGTGTGGTCACGCGTGATATTTCCTGTATGGTCATGCGTGATATTTCCTGTATGGTCACGCGTGATATTACCTGTATGGTCACGCGTGATATTACCTGTATGGTCACGCGTAGTCCACTGCCTGGACTGTTAATTCTCTATATAAGATCCGTGAGCTCACACATCAGCAACACATATATGTACACAAATTAAGTGAACGTACGGACACACAGCCTGAGAACAGTCCAGTACACTTTGGCAGGTTTTATCATTTTCCCCCGAAATTCAGGGGGAACTTTCATTCCGCCCACTTCATGGTGGTCAAAGATTGCAAGGTCGTGATTGGTTCCCACTCATGCCAATCAAAAGATTAGGTTATTATGTAACCGATCGTAAACCTATATAGACCATGGGCCGAGGCATGATTTAGGGCTTATTTTTTTAGTTCCGTGGTCCACCTCTGGGAAGTACCTAAGTTTGTGCTAGTTATGTCCCAAAGAGGTATATGAAGCATGAATGCAATGTTCCACTGTCTGAATTTTGGGCGTTAAGGATTAACAGCCAAAAAACAAGAACAAGTTAGATTTGATTGCTAAAGACATATTTTCCCCTAGCAATGGTGGTATTTATACCTTTATATCACCCAAAACAATGCTAGATATGGTCTACATGACACCAAACACACATAACATCTTTCAACACATGCATACACACACACCCACACCCGCACCCACTCAAGTTATATATACATGTATACATGTATACAGTACATACATATACTGTATACATGTATACAGTATATGTATGTATTTTTTTGCTGATAACACTTTTCCTATGTTGAAAATGTATCTGATCTTTGTGATTTATTAGATATGATGTGAATGACATAACAAAGCACCCACAAACACACACTCACACACACACACACACACACACACACAAGCAAACAATATTTTGAACACTCCCCCCCCCCCCCCCCCCCTCTACTGCTATCCATGTATGTATGTATTTCTCCAACAAGTTCTTGGCAAAGCAATCACATACATGTGTCACCATAAAAACTCTAATGACTCTCATCCCAAGAAATTAAATATCACTCATTCCTGCTCAGTTCTATGGTGCTTTATTTGATTCATTGATTTACACATTTTAAATAGTCAATACTGTCAAACTTGTTATGCTGACTTTAGGCAGGGCCATGATGTCCACAAACTCCAAAATTAAAAAAAAAAGTGGGTAACTCTGTGATTTATTTGCTGGGGGCACCAAAAATGCTTAATAATAAATATTCCTGGTTTTGTTAGGGAATGTAATACACCTTCCCAATTACATAAAACATTTATTCTGATTTGAGGCCAAATCTTGAGAGAGTGTGATAGAACGTGGGATTCATTATATGAAAGACATACATGTAGTACATATTGCGACATTGTAGAAGATCTTTTTGAACAAAAACAATCATAAAATAAATTATGGAGCTCATTACTTTTTTCCTTTTAATCGTGGGGAGTGTGCACATTGTGGTCCACTGTAAACCCAGCATTAGATACATGTAGTCATCATGACAGAGTCCACATTTTATGAAACGTAAACATAGCTCATCAACAACTTTCCATAGTTTTGAGGCTTTAGTAGAGTCTCATGCTTATATGACATACAGTTTCTTATGACTAATCTCACTGTTGAGTTAAGTATATAGAGAGAGAGAGACAGAGAGAGAGAGAGAGAGAGAGTTAAGTATAGAGAGAGACACAGACAGAGAGAGAGAGAGAACAGTAAAGAAAGTTAAACAATATGAATAGATGGTAATTTCCATATTTAACAAACCTATCATTACAAGAAACGTTCTTTGATAACTAATTATTTTGGTGTGGAATGGGGAAACTTGAATAAGCACAGCCCTAGTCATGATCTACGGAAAGAAAGCATAACATTTTTGAGCAATGTGCACTTTTTGTTTCGATTACCTGCTACATGTATTTGCTACATGTATTTTCAGAAGAATAACAATATGCATAAATCCACTGACAAAACTCAGATATCACTTTAAAACTTTTTCTTTCAAATTGCAATAATCATATAGATATAAAATTACACAGCATTCTAAACATTTGTAAACTAATCCCATAAAAAAAATTGCAGTGTTTTCTTATCATACAGGTAACAGAGCTATCCTATACATGTACATGTATTATAAAATTCTGAAGTCAAATCTTATATAATGATAATCCATATCATAATTTGGTTCCGTTTCCCCCCCTCCATTCCTGGACAAAATATTGTCTTCTGTACAGAAATGAAATAGAATATAGAGGGATGCCTATCTCTTTTGTTTTTCAAACATGCTAAACCTAGAGCACTGTTATTGTTCTGTATAGTTTACAATACATGCATATTATCAAGGAGTTAGGAAGACCTAGATGTTACCAAATACAAGTGTTACCATTGCAGTCTTCTTCTCCTTCTACTAGTACACTTCTTATTCTTTTCTCATTACTCTAAGCTCCATCCCCTCTACTCTCCTGTTTGTCACTCTATTATATTGTTTTCATATATTCTAATATTGTGCTGTTTTATTCAGGCGAGCCCGCCACAAGCACTTGCTTTTAGGAACCTCGCCTTCTTCCTTGACTGATGTTATTGTAATATATTTTGTTAGCACATATAAACTGTATCCAATTGAAACAATGATTTTCAACTCCTGAAAATTAAGTGGAAGGAAATACATAATTGAATTGAATTGAACTGAGTAGTCCCCCACCCCAAGTTATCTCATCCTCAAACGATCAAACATCAGGAGATGAGAAAGTAAATCTTATCTACAAAATAGACTAAAAAATGACAAATTAAAGCCTTAGTGAATTTATGCATGCATTTGTGTTCATTGGGAATACACGTACATAAGTCATCACATATTTCAGGATACACTGCATGAAAGACTATTTCATAAAAGCAGAGCTGAATCGTATTTTGCTTGTTGTCTTGTTCCCAAATAACATTATCAGGGCTCTTGTCAATACACGTACTCAAATCTAATTTCTAAAATGGCAGGAGTTGTACATGTAAAGTGCATATTAAGCAATTTTGACATTCATGTTACTATTTCAAAATCGTAGCTTGTTTACAGCCACAGGCGTGTAGCTGTAAACACAGCATTGGCATGAGGATACAACCACACTTGTCTGAATTCCCTACAAGTGTTATACTCGTACTGTGCCACGGCAAACGGCAGCTGCATTGTACTCAAGCAATGTGCATATTCATGAGATGGTGTATGTCGCAAAACTTCATCACAAAGGAGTTATCTCTTGAGATTCACTAACTTGCTAATAATATTTTAATTTTATCGTTACCTGCTTGCCAGTTAAGTGAGATTTTTTGCAACATGTAGCGTTGCACGAATATACGCATCGCTTGTAGAATACGGTAGCGATAGCTGCATCACATGACAGAGAGCAAAAGGGAATTCAGACTTGTGTGGTTGCATCCTCATTCAATACCTTAGATACATGGCCGACTGACCATAAGGTAAAGACAAACAAATGTGGCCGTATACCCTGCCTTAAAAAACCCTCAGTCAGATAGTCAGAATTAGATGTGCATGACAATTGTTGTGGAAATCAAATTAGGATCCTAACATTTAACAAGCTACAATGTGGGGGGGGGGGGGGGGGGGGGGGGAGTGGTAAGTCCTCTCTAAAGAGGAAACATGAGTTCAAATTTGTGATTGCTACCATTCACAAGTCGAGGGGAATGGGGAGTAGCCTGGGCCCTGGAAATTATCACGCCTGACATGAGAATGTAGTCAGACAATGCAATAATAACATATCTTGATTTTAGTTCCTATTTCTTTTGGGGGATTGGGCCACACACACAGAGATGCCAGTGAAAAAAAAGAGAGCTGGGCTTGAAAATCATATAAATTGATATATTTTATGTACAAAAATGCCCAAACTACTACTGAAAATAAATTGAATTCAGGCATTTGCCTGAAAACTGACATATTTTACTGCATGTGGGACTGTAGTAAGATTAGTAACCACACATGCAAGCGTTTCAAAATTACTGTTAGTCCTTTTACAGAGGATTGAATAGTCCTAGAAACAATTCTACATGTATCTCAATAAATTTGGCACCATAAACTTACCCTCATTTGCTTCATTTTCCCTTTCCTACTTCTTTTGGGCTCTCTCAATCTGTCATTTGCCTGTGATTGCACAGTAACAAATACATGCAGCAGCACCCCATTTTGACAATGTAAGTGCACACAGTAACATAGGTTTTGATTGGCCATTTTTGGCATCATCAACTGCAGTGTCGTGAGACCCTGCTTCTGATTGGTCAGTTATGACATCATCATCTCATAAATTGGCTTTGGCTTCTGCTAAAAATTGCATAATTTTACTTGATTTTCTCACTAACACCAAAAATTTGGCAATGGGAACATTCCATTTCTTTCTTAGCAACATGTCCAAAAGGTTTTAAGAGTGAAATTAAGTACTTCCCAGACATGGATCACGGAATGAAAGAATTTCAGGGCTTGGCCCATGGCCTAATAGTCTCTCCAGTCTCCCATCAAAGCCATTAATGTTAAATATCATGTAATATCTTTACAATCTAACACAATTGCCATGCAAAAACATCTTCAATATTTACAACAAAAATCATAGTTGTATATTATTGATTTTCAAAATTCGTTTGAAAAGTTTTGATATGATTGTAAACTGCAAAAACCTTGTAGACATGCCTTGCCGGAAGACTATTCTGAACTATTCTGACAAGATCGAGAGTGGTACCAGGCAGATGGGAGTTCATTCATGTTCCAACGCTGGGCTGATTTGTCTTCTTAGTATTATTGTTACAGAAGAGATAAAGGCAGTTACGGTGTGGTATGAAGTGTCCGCTCCTATACATTTTTACATACAAGCTATGCCTTTTATTTAGGCTTCCCACTTTTTGCACTCTCTATTTTATGGTGTATAGTCTATCTATCTAGAAAAACTTTACTGACCGTATGATTTTGAAATGGACAATATTTTTTAAATCTGAATGATGTAAAAGTGGAAGAAATAAATTCAGTTCAATTCAATTAATTCAATTCAGTCAACTTGTTGACTTCTCATTGAGTTTACATTTGTAACTTTCCTCACATACTTGTCGAATACATAGTGCAATTGTTGCTAGAAAAGTCACCAAATACATGTACGTCTTTAAAACTCTCCCGCAAGCCACTCCTTGAAGTTTCCGTAGAATTTATATTAATATAGTGCTTGCAGCTAACTAAGTACTAGGTTGATTGATTGATTGATAGATAGATAGATAGACAGAATGATTGATATTTATTCGTCAAGCTTCGAACACAATATAGACATACCGTAGACAAATAACTTTTAAGCTTGATCAGGATAACCCACTGAAGCTCGAGAGCTTATTAAACATGTTAAATGTGCATATTTTGTGGACTTCTCATGCCCCAGAATCCAGACTGAAAACTTTAAATGATACCCAGTGGCAGATTTTCTTCGGACTTGGTATATCTTTAGAGAAGGGGCTTCTAAGGATATGACTTTCTCAGAGATTGGGGTTTGTCAATCATTAAGGTTCAGTAAGAAGATACTGTCGAAGTCAAAACAGTTTCTGTATTTTAATGAATGGTATGCAAAAAAATGTATGTAAGGTATCAGATTCATTGAACCCTCCTTTACCGGGATACACGTTATTTGAAGAATTGATTCTAGATTTCAATATTTCTCATAGAAATAAATATTTTTTTTTTGTTGAAAAAATGACAAAGTCATGGTTGGAAGCTGCTAACTCTGAAGATATACTGACAATGATGTTGTTGGTATAGTTACTGATAAACTTGTTCGAACAAAAACAAAAACAAGAACCTAGTTATACATATATTGTAATACAAGACTCTGGTACCCCCTGATAAGCGTTATGATGGCTGGGAAAATAATTCGAATGTTCCACAAGATTTAAATTGGAATCTGATTCATAATGTGAACTTTATTTGTTCAATTAGTACTCGTTTGGGCGCTCTTTTTATTTCAAGGTCTTTCATAAATCCATTGCCTTAAATGACTTTTTGTTTAAGATAAAGAGAAAGGATTCACCAAACTGTAGCTCTTGTGGAACAATGCCTGAATCAATTATTCATTTGTTTGTGATTGTGATATGGTAACCCCCCTGTGGTGTGATTTATTGCAAGTAATTCTTTTAAAACATGATAACAGTTTTACTTCGGATAATTTCAAGAAAATGCTTGGAGTTTCATTTGACAAATGTATGTCCTTTATATTTGTATCTTTAAAATATTTTTTATTTATCTATGCAAATTCAAGACTACTAGACCAAACTTTGAATCAAGTAACATATTAAAATCCCAAAAGAGACAGAATTATGTGGCCAAGAAGAAAGGAAAACTTTATATTTAAGAAAGGGAAATTTGATTTGGAAAATTTGGTGAAAATGTTATGTTTATTAGGGTGAAGCCGTTCAAATGCTATTAAATATACAGTATGTGCTTTTGAAATAACTACCACATTTATAACATGATAAGTGTTTTTTTATTTATCTTTTCATTGTTGAAATCATTATTCATTCCTGTCATTATTTCATTATATTTTGTTTGTATTTTAATTCCTTCTTAATTTGCTTTGTGTGTAATCATGAAAATCAATAAAACATACGAATAAAAAAAAAAAAGCTCGAGAGCTTATTTCCAGTGCGGTCCTCCAAATACAAAATTATTAAATTGAAATTATATTAGATTGAGAAAATAATGGTAAATAATCAGTATTATTCATGTATACAATTTTTGAATCAATAAACATATTTACAACATTTGAAACTATCAATTAACCTGGCAGACAAAAGCAAGGTGGTCTATATTTAGGCAATTTCAGTCATAAATCAGGATGCCATGCTCTTCTCGTCTCTGACTCTCACTGACAGTTGTTCCCTTAATTTCCTGTTCTAAATGAGCAAATTATGTTATCTATTTTCTTTATATCAACAGTTAGGGACTTCCAATGTGTTATACCATGGTAATCACAGGCAGCAGATCCGGGGGGGGGGGGGGGCACAGTGCCCCCACTTTACCAATCAAGTGCCCCTTTTATACTAGTACCCTTGAAAGCGCCCCTTTTCAAACCTGTTCAGTGCCCCCTTTTCTTCTTACGACGGTCATTTTTTTTAATAAGTGCCTTTTTTCGATTTAGATAAGTTGCCTTTCTTAAACCCAACAACTCCTCCCTTTTTCTGCCGATTAGTGACCCGTTCCCTTTTTTCATGTAGCGCTAGGACTATTTTCCCTTTAATGACTGTAATGAATATTCCTAAATTTAAATGTGATAAGTGCCCCCTTTTGACTGCTCATTTTTTGTTCTAATAGTGCAAATGCCCTTCTGCTGAGTGACCCTCTTCATCTGTAATAATTTCTCCTTTTTCTACTTGGGCAAGTGCCCCATTTGGAGTCAGATACATACCCCAGCTAAATACCCTTTTTCTTTTCTAGTATGTGAAGTTTCCCCTTCTGTTAAGATGCTATAAGTACCACAATTGTCACTTTTGTCAATATGTTAGATGTGTTCCTTTTCCATTCCGGCATGTGCCCCCTTTTTCAATTTGATACACACCCATTTAATCTATGTGCATTTCCCCCTTTACTTTGTAATAAATGTAATTTTTCAACCTCGTATCTGATAAATGTTCTTTTTTACTGCAAATGAGTGTCCAGTTTGATTATGATAGGTGCCCCTTTTCCGTGTTTGAATGCTTCTTTTCATTTCATGCAGTGCGATTCTTCTTCTGAAATTGCCCTTTCAGCTCTGAAAAAAATGCCCTTTACGTCTGATTAACGTCTATTTTCTTTGTTGTGCCACCACCCCCCCCCCCCCTTTTATACCTTTTCACATCCACTATGAAGTCTCCAAAATAGCTATAAATCTGGTATTCAAGAGAAACTGCATAAACTGCAGTTTCTCCTATTATTCATTACGGGTAAAGAAGTGGACTCGAGGCAAGAGTGAGGGGCACAACGCTTGGTCAACTCTTGACTATTCACATTATAATTAGCCCCAAATGCATTGATTTCGATTGAATATCATCAAATTGTTAATGTTATTCTTCTTAGAATTCTATTCTCGATCATATGTACTTTTTGTACCATTGTGTAATCACTTTAAAAGGTGTGTTAGATACATAGGCGTAGGATGCTTTTCTGAACTCGGGGGGAGGGGGGGCTGAACACACACCCTGGAAATATCAATTTAAGAGCATATCGCGCTAGCGCGAAGTCCCTTGCAAGGGGGAGGGGGGGGGGGGGGGGTAAGATCTAGGCGGATTACTATTCCTTTAATATTTAAGGGCCATGAAGCGATTTTTCAAAATTTGGGAAAAATTACGCTTCTCGCTAAAATATTAACCTTGTGAGCGGGTGAAGCGAACGAGCCCAAAATAACCACTTCATGTTATAAAAGAACTGTTATTTTGTCATCTAAATGCACTATGTAGGCCTATAAGAAATAATAATATTCGCTGTCAGATGACTGTGAATCTTTTTTACACCTGAATGGTTAGATGTTACGAGCGAGCGAGAAAAAGATTCTTTTGATCGTAGAAGTGTCATTCATCAAAATACGCAATAGGCCTGTAAGATGTTTAGAAATATTCGGTCACATTCTTCGCCAAATTTGTTCACTTTCCGAAACCATCCTGTATCTTATAGAGTATACATTTGGTGACTTTGCTTGCAGCATTGGTTTGCTTTCCAAAGTTATCCAGTTTCTGATACGAGTGAGCGGAGCAAGCAAGGAAAAATACGTATACTCCTTTTCATGGTAGAAGTGATAATTCGACATCATGGACCTATAAGATATTATCTATTATCTATTACTAGCGACCGGAGCGAGCGAGGAAAAATGCATACTCTTTTCGTGGTATAGAGGTGCTATTTTCGTATCCTCTGGAAAGTACTTATCAGGATAGATAGGTTATTTTTTCTTTTTTTTTCACTTGTAAAAATCTAGCCGGAATCATGTCTAGCTCAGTACTTCTTGATACATTCAATCTGCGAAGCTCATTGAAAAATTGTTCACTGACTGGTAATAAGTCGAAGCTATTTACAAGTACACACTTTCCTTCGTAAAACTCACAAATACATTTTTTGTCTGGGCTGAAAAGATTGAGTTTGTCTACTAATTTTTGATGGCCACATTGTAAAATACGAATTAAATTCATAGGCTATACCATCTTATCATGACATAATTTCCCATCAATATTAGACTCTTGTCTCTCGTTCTTTCCTGTTCTTACTCTTTAATCCTAAACTGTTTAGATTTTGCCAAAGTCTTTTCGAATCATGCTTGTTTTCGAGTGTATTCGAGTTCAGGCTTTCTAACCTGTCTTTGGACCAGATTTCTTAAATCACAAATCATACACCACCTGACAGATCTCACGCTATCAATTATTTAGGCAGACTTTTAGCTAACTTGGTAAAGTTCACCCAGCTCAGCAATATCTAGTCTGGAAAACTTTTCTCCAATACGATGCATATCTGATATCATGGAGATATACCTGCATGCTTGTATTTGGACGTGTGGAACGTCTTGGGAAAGGGTCAGTAATGGTTAACAAGCGGAGGGCCAAAAGCAGACAAGGGGGGTTTCGTTCCACCATCTGTACAAAGTAAGTAGACCATGCTCATTTTCAAGCTTAAAGCATAACACACAATATTCAACAGGTCTACCTCAAAAAATTTGTAGCGAAAGTTTCCAAATCCAAGATGGCGTCCAAAATGGCCGCCATTTTGACAGACTTTGATTTTTCAAGATGAAATTAGATAGAAACAAGTAATTCGGTCCAGATTTTTATCAAAAAGTGTGTTTTTTTACATTTTTCCCCAAAATGGAAAATTTGCAAAATGCATGATTTAGCATAAATCAAGAAAAAAATTAAGAATTGGCTTGAAACCTTCTACAAAACATTCTTGATATTCAATTATCATCTGTGGACGATTAGAAAGCAATACCATTCTCCTTTCCAAATTTATAATGTCTCAAACTTGAAAACTCATATTTCATAAATTTCTCTTCTTGCATATGCATGTGTTATATTCCCATAGACTATAATGCCTTAACATGCCTGTGCCCTGTACAAAAGTGCAGACGTGGATTTTCGTTCTACAAACCAATTAGGCCATGCTTATATTTGCGCTTATTGACATGTTTGTAACTAAACTTGGATGATAGATGCCTTACACAAATTCCAATGTTATTGGGGAGTCAAAGGTCACATATGAATTCGTGGGGAAAGTGAATTCGTGGGGATACAACATCAGCGCGCGTGCACGCATGCTGGGAATTAGTGATAGTTTAAAACGACCAGCAGCTGGTCCAGGGTAATTATGAAATAGAAATGTGAAAAAATATTTATGGTGCATTTACTGCTGGAAATTCGGAGGAAGTTTATAGATATGATGCTGCAGGTGATTTTCAAGAAGAAAAACGCTGGAAAAATATATGATTAATGAAAATATGGTTATTCGTAACAAAAAAAACAAAAAAACAAACAAACAAACAAAAAATGCAAGCAGGATGTAATCGGACCGAGTACCAGGAGGAACCGGGGTTGTCGGTTTGCTGTCGGGCATGCAACAGTGCCCGACCATACCAATTCAGAAAAATTTGAGTCCGTCTGAGGTCGGTCTGGCAGACGTCACTGCACCATAAGGCTGTGTCCGCAACGGATTTCACATCGACTCACCCACACTACTGTTAGCTTCCATCGCAGTTTTGTGGGCTGAAGCAACATCACGCACGTCGCATACGGGGATGGTGATATTCGAAGGCACAAAAGAAGGATCTTCCATTCTACGACGAATGATCTCAACATTTGCCTCGGCTAAGTCGCAAAGAGCTGGCCCAAGGGCAACTGCTGGCTTGATGATACTCAACTCGAAGGTTGCTTTATTTTTTTTTTTTTCAGAAAAGGGATTTTTCACAAATCAAGTAAATCAAAATGGATTTCCAGTATGTATTGTTTCTTTTGAGCTACAAGAGGAGCAATTAGAATAGCATTATCACCAGCGACTTTTTTTACGTTCTTGAGTTACGTAACATAACTGAGATGGGGAAAGAGGTTCATATTCAGTTTACGGTAGTGGATAATTAGGTAAAGGCTGAAAATTAAAAAATTATAAATTTCGAAAAACACATCCTGGATTTTATGGGGAGGATCGGTTTTGAAATTGATAGAAAAAAAATAAGAAGAAAATCCTCATACCCTGCAGAGAGGTGGTAAACTTGACATTTTGCTACAGTGGTATAACGGTTCCCGTGTTAAAATATGACATTTATTCAGTTCAATCGTAGTTCGATATCAAAGCAACTCCTTCCTCCTTTAGTAAAGAGATGCGACTGACATCAGGTTGTGATCAATTTAAATCAAACACACTGAAGTTTTTCGATTACTGGCACATACGCTCCGAAAGAGAAAGAGATGTTTGGAGGCAATGTGCGGCCATGAGATATCACAAACATTTGTCTCGAGGCCCTTATGAACCCCCCTCCCCCACACCCTGGGTGAGCATTTGCAAGCACTTTTATCAATTTCCTGCAACTTTTCTATTTGATATACAACTCTAGCGGATTTAAGTGGGCAAAGTCTCTTACCTGAATTTCACCTTTCTTTTATAACTTTTTAAACTTCTTAATAGATTCGGCTCAGTCTACCGAGGGTAAATTATATGAACCTACTTATAGTAGTTTATTGTCATTTTATTGATCTATAGCTATGAGACGAGATAATATGAAAACAAGAAAATGGCCGAGCGCAAAAATCTACCCCATTTTATGATGAGTTATTGGTTTCTGAGACAGTGTCAGGTACACCTACGAATAGATTTCTTCGATGCTGCGGCCATGAGCATGTACAAGCAGATTTTCGACATTGGGGCTGATGTCTCATGTCCGAATATAAACTATTTCCAGGTAGTTACCTTAACGAACGAAAAAAGCGAGCGAGCGAGTCCCAAAATGATACTTTATTCTGCTGGAATATAATGTCAGTTGATTCCATAACTATTGTTCATTGACTGAATAAATATAAATGACCGCGCCAAAATGCTGACCTAATTTCGATCCCCCATTAAAAATGAATTCTCTAGGGTATATTAAAGTAATATGACGTCAATTTGCAGGACAGCCTTTCACTGGCACTAAAAAATCTCCTAATTTGCGCTGGTTTTCTCATTTGTTTGCTGGTGCCTATGGCTGCAGCTCATGTTAGGGTTTGCTCACTCTCTATGTTCGCTCGTTACATGTCCATGGTTGTAAAGCCTCTCTGAAAACTATCGACAGGTCTATATGTGGGCCTAAATCATGAAATAGGGCATTAACTCGTCTCATACGGTATATTAAAAAAACTGTATGAGACGACTAAATAAATTGTAACAAGTGGATGCAAAATTTATCAGGGGTAGAGTCGACTTCTGTTTTGTTTTCCTTTTTTAAATTTATTAAAGAAGTTTTAAAAAGTCTCAAAAAGAGATGATTTGCAGGAGAAATTTAAAGTGTATTTAATCAGGTTAGGTGCAAAACTGCCACTGGTAAAAATGGCTGAGGTAAAAATGCCAAAGGAAAATATGCAGTAGAAAAAAATGCCAAAGATAAAAATACTAGAGGAATATTATCTGACACCTTAAATTACATGCCACTCTAAACAACATCAACCACAAGAGAAACAATATTTTTATGCTTATTATTGTTACTGAATGACCAAAAGTACCTTCATTTTGATGCATAAACTGTATGGCTGCTTCTTGGGACAAGTATTTGCAGTTTCTCCCAATCATCAGATGTGTACGGGTCCTTCAGAGCGTTGGCTTAAGGAAGAAAAAAAATATTAAGTAATATGAATGACGCTGAATTCGTTGAAGTGAGATAGTTAGACTTATACTGTGTCATCACGGCTGAATACGCTAATGTTAAACTCCTTTTGAATGATATGGGTTTTTTTTTCTTTCATTCTTTTAAATTCTAAAATTACCAAAGGATAATTTACCATTATGTAGAAATGGTAATACAAATATGTTTATGCACAAAAAAGTCCAAAAGCTACATAATCAATGCTGGTTCTCAGCTTAGTTTGAGCAAATTTATCATTTTTGTAACAAATCTATCCGTCACCAATAAAAAATAGAGCTTTACAAATAATCTTGTCAATGGCGCTATGCGCAAGGTTACTGGAAAAATAATTTAAATATTTGAGGAGGGTCAAGAATAGTTTTCTACAAGGTTTAGATCCGTAGTGTCATGAATGGGTGCTTTTCCTTCAGTTCTGGGCCAACTTGATTCCATTCAAAGACCTAAAAATTCCTATTCTTCAACATTGGCATGCGGATGTTGCAGCCACAAAGTGATTTACGAAATGCACACCAGATATTCACCAGTGGATCTCTAAGCGATGCTCCCAAAGACATTTACAGAAGCACTTGACTGAAGTTTCCTTCACACTGCATATAACTTGGAACACCCCCCCCCCCGAAGCATTTGGCGGAAAACAGTCAAGGATGAAAGTGTGTATGGTGTACAATGCTTCTAATGCAGACGAAAAATCTTGCCACCCAGACACTGTAAAATTAATGTTCCATATAATTTAGCAAGACGGATTGGCACCATCGTATCAGACGCTGAAGTACACTAGAAACGTTTATTGGATTTAAACGTCATGTTAAAAGACAGAGAATATCCGGAAAGCATCATTCTTAACGGTATCAAGAAAGCTGAAAAACTCTCACAAGAGGAACTAGGGTCAAATAAGCCCAAACAAGACAATACCCAGTCAACACCATTTATACACACTCATAATCCAAATAACCCCAATATTAGTAAACTGATTAAGAAATCACTGTTAACACTTTCAAATGACAAAAAATTAAATCTGGCATTTAAAGGAGCAAAACTAATCTTAAGTAAAGCCCAACCTTAAAACATATGTTAACTAGAGCAGCCCATAAAATATAAGATAAGAATAGGTCGGAAAATGGTATTAAAAAATGTACGGACAAAAGATGCAAAGCGTGCCCATATATGAAAGAAACGAATCAAAATAAACCATTCGTAATATCATTCTCTTTCACCTGTACTACGCAGAATTTAATTTATTGTATTACTTATCATTACTGTGGAGAGCAATATATTAGAGAGACAGGAGACACACTCCGACGTCGACTCACAGTACATAGACAACACATTCGTCATGAACAATACCAGCAAATAAAAGTAAGTTCCCACATTTAATCATGTGCTGGGTCTCAAGAACCAAACTTTAACATTGTCCCGTTTTATAAAATGAACGAGGACAATAAGATTAAGAGGGGCCGAAAAGAGAAATACTTTATCTCAGAATTTACTCCTTCTCTGAATGTACTGTAGTCAGAACGGGAACACCGATTACAAATTTTTATGTAAGGTCTTTATTATTGTGCATCCCCTTATTTTGATGAAATTTAGTATGAAATCGTATTATGAATTATTGATATTAATTACCTACTTTGTCATATATATACATAATTTTCTGCTTATAAATCAAACTTTTATCTTGTAAGACAAACATTTAATTGAAAAAACACACATATACATACCCCCTCTCTCTCTCCCTTTCTCTCTCTTTGTCTCTCTCCCACTCCCCCCCCCCCCCCCCCCCCATCTTCATCCGTTCTCTCTTTTTTATCTCCCCCCTCCCTCTCTCTCCCTCTAAACATATCATCCATTTTTTATGTTTACTACTCCTAACAAGACATTTCCAGTCGTTTCCATTACCATAAAAACATCAAACTCCAATATCTTTTCTCCCCCCCCCCATCCCTTGGTCCTCCCCCTATTCATGACATCATGTACCTCTGTCCAAAAGATAGGAAACCACCCGCTTTGTTCCTTTCTCTCTTTATCGATCTATTTATTATTTTTATCATGATCTAAGTGAGTTGTCTTTATTTCATTGACGTTCCCACGAACTTAGGACATTCTTTGAGAAGAAGCTTTGTATTATAACCAATAAGATTGTTAAACATTACGGATTAGTCACTTAGAATTAAAGCAAACTACCTGCACAAACGACACTTAATCTTGGACTTAAATAGAATGCTAATGAATAGAAATCGGATAATCCGGGTCTTTATTGTAATCTAAAAGTATCTCCTTGCAAGTACATAACCATACTTTATCTTGTACCTATAAACCATGTCAAATTGTAAAAACAAGCAATTCCCCTTAACAAAATTAAATCAAATGCCCTTGTGAAGTACAAACCAGGTTACCCCGTGTATTCCATATATCGTTGCGAATCTTCTTTATAAATATATATATATATATATATATATATATATATATATATATATACATGTATACCCATATATATATTCACAGGAATGTTTGCATTTCTTGCTATATCTTTAAAGCACTCAACCATGACACCAGTGCTTCCTCTGATCTTCCTATAACACGTGATGATACTTATTAGTAACAATACTTCATGTCAATTCTTGCAATAAATTTAATGGATTTTGCAATTTTAGGAGGATTGAACATTGCCATTTCCCCCCCTAAAACTGTGCTCACCCAACCGTGAAAGAGCGTGAAAGGTGCCAGGATAGGTGTGAGTCGATCAAACATTGAATAATAAAACAACAACAACACTTAAACAGACACCAGAAACAGAATTTGCCAAAATCTTGTTTCACAGACCGTCATAAATGACTCTTGTGCCTTTTGAAAAGTGACATTTTTGCCTTTAATGTATGCTCAATCATCCATGACTCGACGTATCAATCTCATTTTTACACAGAAGCCTGGTCAATAAGTGTAGGAACATTTCTGCCAAATCATTTTCCTCAAAACCTCTTCGTTAAAAAGTTACAGCATTTTCCTTAGGGGTTGAGTTTGTTAAGTAATGTCGATACAAAGCAGAAGTAGTTAGGTATAGGATGTAGGATGTTAGGATATAGGGCTAGTATAGGACGATCTATAGACCAATTTCATAACGCAAGAGGGCAGCAGACTGTTCGACACACTGCGGGGGCGCTCCAACTTTTATAGTACACAAGTCAATGGCGCGTTATGTACATTCGTTCGATTTTTTTTGTCTATTTTGACCTAGATATGCAGATTTCTTTTAATATTTGCAATGAAAAATTGTCAGGGAAGTTCAGGTCGCAGCTGTGCAGTGCTCGAATGCCACAAGAATTGGAGAAAGTTTAAAAATTGGAAGCTAACTGAGTGCGAAATTCACTCGCTTTTGACTCATGAAGCCTGTTTGTGTGAGAAGCCGTACTCCCTACACAGGTTTCCGTAAGCAATACGAAGGTATCCGTCGCCAGTGGGTAAAAATATCAACAGAAAAGACTTTGAAGTCAAGAAACATTATCATTATGTACATGACTTTGTAAACAGGGTAAGATTGAGGGCTCCCGTTTACTACAGCTTGTATGCTGCAATCGAACTTATACTGACAAAACTAAGTTGAAAAACTATCCAAAGTACAAAAATACATCATACCTTCATCTGTCAGATATGGCCATTGTCTTACCTCATGTACCCATGTATCTATGCTTTATTTTATTGATCTAGAATAAAGTAAATGGAACAATATTAGGGCATATCTCATATCTTACATTCATTTTGTACACAGAGCCAATCACGGTCAGCGCGCGTGCCCACCGCAGCAATGGCGTCACCGATAGAGGGCCAAATACATAAACCGGAGGTGAAATTGGTCTATAGGCTAGAACATTAACAAAGAGAAAACATCATAATGTTGAATACATTCTAATAAACCAGCTTTGAAGCTTTGACGTCTTTATGATGAGATTTTTACCAGTCTGTGAGCTTTCTTTTGGTCGTAAAGACGTCATAAAGACGTTTTTTCCGACCAATATGATGTAAAATTGACGTAAAAATATGACGTTTTATTTTACGTCGTGTGCTGGTGCAAAGTATCGTCTTAAAGACGTATATATAATACGTAAATAAGACGTATGACACGACTTTAAAAAGACGTAAATATGATGTTATTCTTACCAGTCTCTGCTATCAGGGACATGCCTTATTCCCCTATTCATATGGATTGAGTCCATATGCCTCAGCCTCCAAATTCCATTTCGCCGAAGCGTTAGGGATACTGCTCAATAACCACCCATATAGGAAACTCCAGGGTGGTATTTCATGAATTGTTCTATCTCCGTAATATGTCTTTTTTTTCACCTGAAGTGTTACGACAGATTCGGGATTCTGAAAGTCGTTGCAATTAGCTACTGGAAATGTACATGCAAACAAAAAAAGTCAAAGTTGCAAAAAAAAAATGACATAGCATTTTTAAAAATTGATCTCCGCTTGTATGCTCTGTCTACTTTTCTTCAATTTCACTTACGTGCAAGAAAATCGCTTGGACCTGTTACCAACACTCGCTTGATTCCTTCATCCTGTTGACATACCCGGAGCAACTTGGTGATATCACATTCTCTCGCTGGTCTGGTAATCAGGAAACAACCGGTATGAATCACGTACGTGCACCCTTTTACCGCTCTGTTGGTATGTAGATGTAGTCATGGATCAGTCAGTATTTAAGTAATATATATACATTAATCCGAAAGATATAGACAAATGCAATGAGAATGAGAAACATTAATCATACATGTATATGTATCATAGAGTTCACTTCTTTTACGTTTTTTTCTCTTTGTTCAGGTGTCGACTTAATGTACAAAGTGTCTACCTAATGTAACCTTCAGTAAAACGTAAGTTAGTATATATATATATATATATATATATATATATGATAATAAAAGAGCATCCAGCTGGATAAGGTATATTCAGCTTCCAAGCGTATGCTAGTTTTTTATAAATACGGCATAATATTCTAAGGTTACTTACTTTGACAATTCATGTACTTACTATAAAGAGTAACTCCTCCTCTTTCCAAATTATAAATGCTTTATTCATAATTTGCATAATTTGCATAGTTGATGCCATGCGTGAAAGAGCTCAATGTTATGAGGCAGATGCGAATTCCCCTTTTGAAAGAGTGAAAGGAATATTTTCAACACTTGCCTGAATTTTAGTAAATATAAAAAAATTGTTAAAGCTTCGTGCAGTGCTAATTCACTCAAATGGATTTGAATTGGCACGTTTGCCGATAGTCGTATAGTCGTTAAAGAGTTGCCAATTCTTCTTGGGCAAAGAGGAAGATTTTAGTTTTGTTTTACCGACACTGTTTAAAATGCTGTCCCCATAACTTTTCTGGTTAATAAAAACAAGTCAGTTGGGCAATGCATTCACCATTTTGTTGAGCATATTGTTCTGATTCACTCATGCGTGAAGAAAGTATCATAATGAGTGGTTTCTAATGAGAGAAGGGGCCTAAGCTTTACAAATATGTACTGGTTATTAATCATAATTGTGATTCAAGATATGAATAAACATCAATACATCCCGGTTTCTTTTTTTTTTTTCTGGTACACACTGTGTAAGTTTGGGTCGGGGGTATTTGATACGGGGCAAGAAGACCCAAGGTAAATTTATTTACGTTTTAAGTGAACAAATAGGGGCATTATATAGTTTCATGATCCAGCCCTCTCTTTTCCCATCCTTTTCTTTCTTCCTCCTCCTCTGTTTCTTCTTTTTCTCCCCCTTTATTTTAACACTTGAAATTTCATAGGGGGCGGTCGCTCCCCTTGCCCCCTTCCCATGTAGCGCCGCATCTGTTTTGAGTTGAGTAAATGGCATGTGTTTGAGTTTGCTCGATTGAGGTTTACCATGTGTCTCGGAAGTTTGGATCTTCTGAATTCTAACAGAAAATTAAGATATTATTGATGTGTTTATAGGCCTACCTTCGTAACACCCTAAATGCCTCAATCACCACAAACATCATGCCAAATTGGATGGTTTATGACAGCTGGTCAACGTTCCACGCAATTTGTTCAGACCTTAATTTGTTCTCTGCTTTCGATTTCAGTTAATGATGCATTTTTTTTTTATTTAACGTCAAGATTTTACCTAACCGTTTCCATGGCAATGGTCATTAATTTACGTGACTCGACTTTTCCTGTAATCTCCGACTAACTTGTGCCAAAGTATATTTTGAAAGGTTGTAAATCATGTCCTGTGGCTAAATTCAGTACATTTAACCCTACTTACGGTGAATTTGATGTCCCCCCTTTTTTGTTTAAACTTGGCTTTCACATAAGATGATTTTTACAGGTCCCAATGCATTAGCGCATTCAT
>JAPZVO010001409.1:0-17852 GCA_029962745.1 Echinometra lucunter | reverse complement strand
TTCGACAGCAAAAAAAAAAATCGGTAAAAGTCGATCACCCCCCCCCCCCCCCCCCCCCCCCCCCCCCCCCCTCACTGCTCAAAGTGGATTTACGCCGGTGACTGAATCCCCATGACACGACGCGTCCACCCCGGTAGACCAGCATAATTATAGGCATTCATGACAAACTACTCGCGGGTGCCTATCCCTAGGACCACCATTGGACGGTCGTTCAAGAGCAAATCGCTTTTAAGATAGTAAATAGCTGCATTATTATCCTTCAGGCAACTTCGCATGGAATTAATAAATCTATCAATGGTTGTTGTGCAACAAGGATAGTTTCCCAGGAGAAGATGTCGGGGGTTTATTGTCCTAATTGGTGGTTGTCTTGGTAGTAGTTATGAGTTGCTAACCAATGGATTTTATGTCCTCGAATCACACGCACCATCACTTGAATGAGAACAACAGAAGTACAAAACAATTTTATTTCAAAATTCTGTATTAGATCACAGCGAATGGTTAGAAATTTGAGTTGTTTTTTGGATGATAGTGTTTTCTTATTACTCACATTTTACCCCTCATTTCAGGGTTGTCATATGTTGCCGAAGACGCACTGCGGGTCGGGATGGTGGATGAGCTCGTAGACGAGGAAAATGTTCTCGAACGAGCTCGAGAGGAGATGACCACCTGGCTCGAAATATCAGGTTAGTTTCTAAAGTCTCTAAATATACTTCATCTTCTAATATTTACAGCATTGGTAAACCCAAATATAGGTTTTCCCGTTCATTTACAAACTTTTTTCATTCAATTTAATAGATTTGTAGTTCAAGTTCGTCCCGAGAAGTCTGGAATATGCCAATCCTAGTTTCAAATTCGTCTTTTGTCGATCATTTTCGAACAAAGTCTATTCAGTTTAGTCATTTGCCACACATTCTCGTCATTTACAATTCAAATTCGTCGGTCACACTCGCAGTACACATAACAGCAAAAGCAATTTCGTCTTTTAGCGATCATCTTTGCTGTTGTGATTTTTCGGTTTTTTATTTTTTCCTGCAACCGTTTACTTTTTCCACATTTAGGAGTAACATACACACACGTGCGCCTACCTCCCCCCCCCCCCCCCCCCCACAAAAAACACAGACACACACACACATACGTACATGCCTAGTATGTCCGAGGACCATGACAAACTACCTCCTCTTGAGGACAGATGTTATTTAGCTCTTAAACGACATACGGTTAAAAGACTCTTAATAAAAAAGAATGCCTTTAACGACGCTCACAAGATTGCATGCGTTTCTTGAAGTTTAAAAAATAATCATAGACCTATACATCAGAGGACATGATTTCTAGTTTTGGTATACGTCCGAGGTATAGCTTTCTCTAATGTTAACAGTTTATGTTTCAACATTCGACAGAGGTCAACCACACACAATTACGTTTGTCATACATTATCATGCAAACCTGGGCCCTGTTTCATGAAAACTTGCTATACTAAAAAAAAATAAGATTTCTATGACTAAGGTCAAATGCTACAGTTTATGCATTTATACATTGAAAACCTGGGCTAGACCTACAACATAATGTCCTCATATGTTTCTGCAAACTTGATCTGTGTTTCCTTTGCAATGTATTGTCCTCAAACGTTTTTGCAGTCCTGGTCTGTGTTACCTATACAATGAAATGTCCTCATACGTTGCTGCATTTGTGTTACCTATACAATTGAATGTCCTCATAAGAGTAGGCAAACTTGATGTATGTTACCTTTACAATGCAATGTCCTCATACGTTTATTCGGGGGGGGGGGCACTCGCCTGTACAATTTGTTTTTTTTTGTTTGCAACGCATTGTCCTCATACATTTATGCAAACTTGATCTGTGTTACCTTTGCAATGTAATGTCCTCATACGTTGCTGCTTTTGTGTTACCTATACAATTTAATGTCCTCATAAGTTTATGCACACTTGATCTGTGTTACTTTTGCAATGCATTGTCCTCATACATTTATGCAAACTTGATCTGTGTTACCTTTGCAATGAAATGTCCTCATATATTTATGCAAACTTGGTCAGTGTGAATTACCTGTGCAATGTCCTCATACATTTATGCAAACCTGGACTGTGTTACTTTTGCAATGCATTGTCCTCATACATTTATGCAAACTGGATCTGTGTTACCTTTGCAATGAAATGTCCTCGAAAGCTTTTGCATACCCGGTCTGTGTTACCTATACAATGAAATGTCCTTATGCGTTTATGCAAACCTGGTCTGTGTTACCTATACAATTTAATGTCCTCATAAGTTTATGCAAACTTGATCTGTGTTACCTTTGCAATGCAATGCCCTCATACATTTATGTAAACTTGATCTGTGTTACCTTTGCAATGTAATGTCCTCAAACGTTTTTGCAAACCTGGTCTGTGTTACCTATACAATGAAATGTCCTCATACGTTTATGCAAACCTGGTCTGTGTTACCTATACAATTTAATGTCCTCATAAGTTTATGCAAACTTGATCTGTGTTACCTTTACAATGCAATGTCCTCATACATTTATGCAAACTTGGTCTGTGTGAATTATTTGTGCAATGTAAGGTCCTCATACGTTGCTGCAAACTTGGTTTGTGTTTCCTTAACAATTTAATGTCCTCATAAGTTAACGCATACTTGATATGTGTTACCTTTGCAATGCAATGTCCTCATACATTTATGCAAACTTGATGTGTGTTACCTTTTCAATGAAATGTCCTCGAAAATTTTTGCAAACCCGGTCTGTGTTACCTATATACAGTGAAATGTCCTCATACGTTGCTGCAAACCTGGTTTGTGTTTCCTTAACAATTTAATGTCCTCATAAGTTAACGCATACTTGATATGTATTACCTTTGCAATGCAATGTCCTCATACATTTATGCAAACTTGATGTGTGTTACCTTTTCAATGAAATGTCCTCGAAAGTTTTTGCAAACCCGGTCTGTGTTACCTATATACAATGAAATGTCCTCATACGTTGCTGCAAACCTGGTTTGTGTTTCCTATACAATTTAATGTCCTCATAAGTTTCTTTTTGTTAACTCTCACAACATTCAAGTAGTACGTGTATCTGGAAAAAAGCATCTTTTCTAATCCCCTTCTTTAATATGCTCCTTTGTTATTCTCATTGTACAGTTTTGTTTGTCTCGGTGTACCATGCACTTAGTATCTTTTGAAAAGATGTATTATGAGCAGTTTTGGTATTATTATCTTTATTATTATTATTATTATTACAAACAAAACAGTGGTCTTCTTCTTTTTATCATTCTTTTACTCTCTTCGATTCTCTTTTTTTTTTCTCTTTCATCTTCACTTATCTCTTCCACTTATCTTTTCTCTCTTCTCAGTTCTCTTCTCTCTGCGACCCCCCCCCCCCCCTTTTCAATTTTTTTTTTTTTTGTGTGTGTGTGTGTTGTAAATGCAAGAAATCCTGGTATGATTTTTATAACTTTGGGGTCGAACAGCCAAGATCCTTAAGATCTTTAATCTCGATCCTCACTCATTTATGTCCCTTGTTTATCTTTTACTCTTTCTTGTTTTCATATTTTGTATGTACTTTATAATTATGTATGATCATCATGTGCAACTGTGCACTTTTATGTATTTTTATATTGATGAGTAAAATAAATGAATCTTGAATCTTGAATATCATTATTATTATTATTATTAACATCATCATCACCATTATCATCATCATTCTTACTGCAACCCAGTGAACAGCAATAAAACTAAGATTTTAATACAGTTATTGTGCTTTGACCTGTTTCAGAATTATTCGTAGAGACAAGCAGATCAGTGACAGAGATTAAGTTAACAGTGGAACACCTCTGAAAGAAAGAATACAGTTAAAAGCCAAATAAATGAGGGAATAATTCAATAAAGTGGAACCATACTTTAAAGAAAAAAAAATCATTGTGTTTTATGTAACGTGTAACAGGTACTTTTAGGCCCATGGCCAGTTCTTTATAAAAGAAAAAAAAAAACAGTAATATAAAAGCATTTTACATGACAAGGTAATTTTAGCTATCATAAGGAGTTTATCATAACAAGGTTCCACTTTTACAAGCAAAGTTATCCACTACAAATATTCATGTAGATTGTTTTCTAAGATTTTCAAAATAAAACTCAACACTGAAAGAAGGAAGTTGACATACATGCTGTCAGGCATTCATAATGTATAAACAATTTTCCCTTACATGTACAAAATCTTGATGGAATGCAAAAATCTCCAGAAATCACCTCTTCATTTCACTTAAAAGGACAGAAGTAACTAAACCTGAAACCCCCTTTTACAAAAGACCTTTTTAAATTTCAACTACAATAAATCGGACAAAGTATTTAAGATCAAAAAAATTATATGAACCAAAGAGTGCCCAGGTGATGGCTTTTGTTGTCCACGACCTAGGATTCATGTTAAGAACTCAAAAAGCATAGTATAAATCAACAAAATATATTTTTAGAATCTTCGTCTTTTGAGGCTGAATTTTCTTTTTTTATTATTCATCTCTAGCATAGCAATTATATATGAAAAGTTAAACGGATTACTAGAGAGAGAATAAAAAAATTATCTAAGTGCTACCTAACTGATCCTAACAGTTCTGGATTCCCTGTAGCACAATCCTTAGTTACCTACATAAATCTTCACATTATATGTATCCCCAACAAACAAATCAGATCATCTTCATATCATTTACCCAATGAATGTACACAGTGTCTCTTTAACCACCAAAAAAAGGATAACTATTTATTTTATGGTAACTTTACACACCCTAATAAAAAAAAAAAAAACATAACAAAACAAAGGAACAAATAATGTCAGTAATGCCCCATGGATTTTTTTTCCAGGGTCGCGTTGCATAAATAGTTACTATCACGGTAACGTTGCCATTATGGTAGCTACCATGGTAACAGAGCTCAGCAAGCAATCAAAAATCAAGGTTTCCATGGTAGCTACCATAATGGCAAAGTTACTATATCAGTAAGCTTTCATGCAATGGGACGCATATCTTAGTAACTAAGAAACAATAATCCACCATTGCAACATACAGAGAAATTTTATAACACAAAGGCCAACCCTCTCTGCTACCAATGCATCCTTCCCAGTCTCTTTGTGAGATTAACAGAAAAGCAAAAGTAAAGAGGTAATCCCTACTGTTCCTAATAATTGCCCCGTATTTCTCCAGTGCATTCCCAGCCTCATTTTGAGGTTTTTGGAATTAACATTATACTTCATCCCAACCAAGTCCAACAGTAATTCCAGCAAAGTCCAGGTTATATTCCAGAAATCCCAGTATAAGACGATATGATATCCATCGTAACACACACAAACACAATAGCTATGAATTGTCCAAAAGTAAAACAAAATACAAGGGCTCCCCTACATTTCAAAAGTAGTCCCTAAAAATACCAAATGCACATCATGCATAACACAAAATATTGAATCCACTCCACAACCTAATCATATTTATACGTTTTGTCTCATTGAGCAATGCCCCCTAGCTTCCGATGCAAACAGTGCAACTTTGTAGACAATGGGCTTTCACAAAAACAGTGATAAAAAATCCAATTCTCTTTCAAACTAAAAACACATTCACCCAAATAATCTTTGATGCTTAATCCATCACTGGACCCTTCATATTCTATATGATTTGAAAGTTCACCCAGTGGCTTAATGAGCCAAAAATTTTGAGGGGGCAGATCATGGCACATGGGGCACAATTTCTAAATAGTTTTTCGAAATTCTGAAAAAATTGACATTTTTTTGAATGACAATCTACTTTTCTTAACACCCTGTGTGTGGTTCCCGCCCATCCAGCCAAAATTATTAAAGAAAGGGGGCATGGGCTCTTCCAGCACATAGTATTACCATGACAATCTAAACATACCTTGAACAGTACATTCCCTTGACAGAAACAATCTAATTTGAATACACTTAAAGAATTAGTTTCTATTACCCCAACTAAATCCAATGTAGCCCCTAGCATCAACCAAGCTCAAGACTTAGCTACAACACAATGCACACAAACAATACATCTTAAAGCTACGCTCATGTTTCCAACTTTATGATGTCCAACCAGATGGACGAGTAACATTAAATCAAACTACATGTATTACAGAGTTAACAAAAACGCAATATAATTTTCTTGCCTATTATGACCTAAATCAGCATCAGAAAAATTCTCTCCGCCCGCCCCATGAATGAGGGTGCAGGGCTGGAGAAAAACGGACTACATCCTCTGCCCCCTTTTATGCAGTAACACTCTATTCACCGAGATGCTAAGCCTTTACCACAATGACCAAAGTCATGAATGCCATGTTTTGACTGAAAAAAAACCACTGTGCACTACTCTTACTCTGAATAAGTGTGTATCATACTTCTTGAGAAGGAAGAAGTTTGTTAACATTTTCACTTTCTAATATTTCCTCTTCACTTCCTGTGAAGGCAATGATTGCTTATTGACAAATAATGGGAAAATACAGAATATTTATTTTGAACTGTTACACAAATATACTTAAGATAGAAATCAGATACGCCAGAAAAAATGTCCGCTTCAAGTAATGCACAATACATCTATAAAATGTGGATGTAGTACACTGCACATGTGCATGCTTTCCTCCTTTATACACTTTGTTTAAAAAATGAAATGCAAACACACACACACATTCTCTTTGATTAAAAATAATCCATTGCAGTCCATGCTATAACATGCAGATTTAATGTCAATCACATCCATACTTCTTATCAAGGAGAGATACAATTGTGTTGTTTTATTTCAGGAATGAATTTAAGATATCTTACCTTTCACAAGTGTCATGTGATGAGTTTCTTTTCACACCTTCTTAGAAAATACAATTAACCATGCAAAACATTTTCAATTGTGCGTGGAAAGTTTGTTCATGGTTTGATAATTCAATGGAAGTTTATACACATGACCATTTCCTGCAGCTATAATTTTTATCACGGTGATCCATAATAATTGCAACCCATATCTTTTTGCTTTGTATTATCTGACTTTTATAGAACTTATTTGAATATTTGCTTATGTATATTATATAACTTATTGTTTTTGCTTGTGATTGAATCCAACCTTATGATTTGCATGGGTTGTAATAAATCACTATATATATACATATATATATACATATATAGCTCTTGTGTTCTTTTCCTCACTGAGTTAACATGAATTCAATGAGAATTTAGTTTCTTTTGTTTAATAATGTTATAAACCCTGTATTTAATCTTAGTCCAGGGTAGTTTTGCAAGTACAGGATATTTCTCTTGACATTCATTGCATTCTACTTTCCCTGGGACTTTGAAAGTCCTGTAATTTGTTTTGAAGAATGTGTCCACAGCGTGCTGTTGGGCTGTTGTCCAGGTAATACGTTCAGCTGAAAATAAAAAGAAAAGCTTTTGTAGGTGAGTGAAAAGAATACATGTACGTATTTGATAACTCGAGGACAAACCACATGTGATGCAAAAAGTCGTCTAAAATTGAGAACTTTTCAAAATCTCAGAAAATGTCAAACACTGGGACATTCCTGAATTCCCTATACATTACTATGGACAAATTTTTATCTATTTTTTTCAAACAAAAAAGGTTGTGAAGGGTGAAATTTGCTCTTCCTTTTACCCCCGATAATTAGGGACTGTCTCTATCAAACTGGTACAGGTAGCTATTATTTCATCGTTTTTTCACTTGACCATTTTCAAACCCCTAAATTGTCCCACTTGAATTACTTATAGTGTGGTGTATTTTAAGCTTGGTAAAAGAATCACCAGAAATGGTGGCATTTTGTCCATGCAATATTCTTTAAAGACCATATCAGAAGCAAAAACAATCAGTGGAAAGCTAAGAAGTAGAATACAACAATGAAAGTTTATTGCATTTTCACCGCTTAGCAGCTGAGTATTTTGCTTTAGGAACACTAAAATTCGCAAGCTTCAAATATAGGCTTCATTGCGCTCCTCACATGTGTGAATTATATGACATCATGTTATGAGAGAGCAAGGCTGTGATTACATAGGTTTTTACGTTGAAAAAAATTGATTCTTTTTTATTTATATATAATGCTTAAATATCTTAATTATAGTGGTTAAACAGACACAATTTCATATGCGCCCCCTAGCAACCAGAAATAGCAAAAACCAGTCGTCTTTTCCTTTCCCAAGCCTGTGACGTCATCGGTTGTAGCAAGTCGCGTGAAACCGGCTAGTAAACAAACACAATACTAACACAACTAATCACACCTCAGTTTTCATGAGATGATGTCAGAGAATTCTGGCTGATGTGCAACACAATACAGCCCATCTTCGAAGCTTGTGAATTCGAGTTTCTAAAGCACATACTCGGCTGGTAAGCGGTGAAAATGCATGAAACTTACAAGCTTTCCAAGTGTATAATTTGTCAAATATAATTTTTTGCTTCCAATAAGGTCTTTAAGATTAATACAAGCATAATGGATTCACGTTTGAGTCAACTTTCTGTGTATTCAACTTAACTGTGATAGAATTACAGATTTGAATATAGCATGACAGGTAAGTTGTCTTGACTCTTCACTACCTTGAGATATCACATTATAGAAGCTATAACCTGAAATTTCTTTAAATTTGACCTGTGACCTTTGACCTTCATACTCTAAATCTCAAGATTGTCTTCCCAGGGTGATACATACTTTGAATAGGTTCAAAGTTTAAATCTCAAACAGTCTTTGAGATTAGGTCAGGCTGACGGACCTATGGATGGACAACCTAAAAACATAATTTCTCTGGCACCTTTTGGTTGACCAAGACATAATTAAATACTCCCCCTTAAAATAGGACTACCAGCAAAATATGAGCTACATACAATGGTTACCTTTTGATCTCTTTGCCACAGGATGGCTCCTGCTTGGCTTCTTAGACCCACAAGGTCCATCCCTCTGATCTGAGAGCTCTGGGTAGAAAAAAAACATTCATTTTCTGGATTAAAAATATACCAATCACTAAAAGTGATTAATACCCCCGCCCCCATGTGTGTGCTGAATTTCCTGAGCATTGCTCGAAAAATTAGGAAGTAATTTAAATCTGCAATATTTCTACCTGATTTATTGTCATAATATGCTGTTACCATGGCAAAGCAGTTTCCAACACATTAAAAAATGACGTCTTGCACGTCTTCACAAGACTGTGTGGGTGCCAAATTCCATGAGCATTTCTCGAAAAATGAGGAAATAGTTCGATCCGCAATATTTCTACCTGATTTGTTGCCATAAGCCGTTACCATGGCAACGCAGTTTCTGACACATTAAAAAATGACATCTTGCATATCTTCACCATAAGACCAATGTGTGTGCCAAATTTTATGAGCATTGCTCAAAAACTGAGGAAGTAGTTTGATTCGCAAGATTTGCAACAGATGGACCGACCGTCCGAACGACCGACCAACCACATGCTGATTCCTATATACCCCCTTCAAATTTTGTTTGGCTGGGGTATTGAAAAAAAAAAACTTTGTATAAATTAGCACAAGCAGAATGCCCCTGCCAGTCTCGCCTGCATTATGCAATTCATGGCAGCATTCTTGACTTTGTGACAAGGAAATATCACACAAATTTTTTAATATCCCTTTTAATATCCCTAAAAGTTTCATTGAATGTGCATGTGTAAATTTTCAAAATTATGTCAAAAAAATTCGAAAACTTAACCTTAGGTTAGGTTTTTGATGTTGATGACGCTGCCGCCATCAGAAAAATGGGCCTGTGTCTCACTTCTGCTATGCAGGCGAGACAAAAATGTTTGGGACAAAATTTCATGTGTCTGTGTAGAAATTCTGTGTTCCTAATGTAGTACAGTACTTTCCTGCACAACTTTGTGAGGACATTAATCTGTGAATGTAACACAGAACTTGTTTCCATAAATGTATGAGAACATTACACTGCAAAAATAACAGTTCTTGTTTGGATTAATGTTACATATGAAACACAGAACTAGTTATGCATAAATGTATGAGGACATTACACAGAAATGTAACACAGAACTTGTTTCCATAAATGTATGAGGACATTACACAGCAAAGAAAAAACACAGTACTTGTTCGCACAAATTATGAGGACATCAAAACTGCAAATCTTACACAGAATTTTTTTTACCTATACAGAGGAGGACATTCCATTGTTGAATTTATAACTTCTCTTCCGTCATTCTTTTTCTTTCTCTATTGTGTTTTCTTTTTTTTGCACCTCTTTCAAAAGCCAATGAGAAAGCATGTCCCCTCCCCCAGATACTAAGTGGACTACTTTGTATTTCTTAATACTTTTCTAAAACTTTCTAAATACATGTTCTTTGCTTTTAACTTTTTCCAAGTTGAAATAGAACCATCAGAAAAATAATGGTCACCTCTTGATCTCTTTCCAATTCCATGGCTCTTGCTTGACTTAGTTCCATCCCTCTCATCTGAGGGCTCTAGAAAAAAATAGTTGCAACACAAAGTACAATCTTATAGCCAACTAAATCACTCCACACAACTAAATGCTGTTTAGAAATGACAGCCAATTTCAAATTGATTCTTTTGATATTTATTGCTATGTTAATTTCTTATGTATTTTATTGTTTTTATGATTGAATGTGTTGAAGAATCTAATTTTGATGAATTTTAAAAGAGAAAATATGATTAAAATGGCTTTGGAGATCTAATTAGCAGTGTTTTCTAGTAATATATGAAAATAGGTATTTTCCGTTCATTTGTACACAAATTTGCAGAAAATGCTGCTTTTTTTTTTTTAGCTGACATGCTATTACAAAATGGGCCGTGAGTTGTGACCCCACCATCCCCTTCTGATTTTCAAAAACTTGGTACCAAAAGATGCACAAGACTTTAAAGAAAAACTCATGTAACAGCATGTCATGATATGGGATGATTGCGAGACAATCACAAATTTCGTATAGGGTTAAGGACACTTGAGCCCTGTGTTTCTCAACTGTATAAACTGTATAATTGTGAAAACATTAAAACTGTGGTCAGGCAGCGGGTTAAATCAGGCATTTGCATTTCTAATTTTCTATTTTTTTTTTTTGTTCCTGTTTTAAGAGTGCTTAATTGCTTTATACATCTTTAGCCAATCATGTTCATACCTGTGCATTTTTCCCATTCTCTCTGCCCTGCGCTAACATCTTCATCTGAACATGGTTCTAAAAATACACATGATTGTTATAACACAAAAATGATTATAAATACAGGCTTTATAAAAGTAAAAGTCATCAGAGGACATATGACTAAAAAAACAATGTTGCACTAAAGCCTATTTTCTCCTGTCCCTTTGCCACTGAGAGCATAGGTGCAGGACATTCTCCTTAATAGATTCAGCTAATTTATCAAATACTCGCAAAAGGCAAGGCTTCCTCACAAGACAGCAGGCATTTCCTGATTTTGATTAAAATACCATATTTCCCAGGGCCAGAAACTGGAAATTTTGGTTCAGACTAGTCTTTTCAACACCTTTACTTGCACACGTATGTAACTAAAAGATTCTAATAAAATGGGATGTGCAATAAACATGAACATTTTGGTTGTTAGTGTAGAAAAAGATTCCCATGCAAAAAACAACAACAAAATATGCCGACAAAAAGTCTTTTAGGTACTATTCACAAGTATCTAAAATATCCAGAATTTTTTATTGTAAGTGAATGAGTGCACAGACATTCATGAGCACAACTGTTTTACAGGATGTTAATGTCAAAAGGAATTACGAAACTAGATGAATCTTCAACCATGCGTGGTCGAAATTTATGCCTCCGCCTTTTTGAATGAAAATTCAATAAATGCTCTGAAGAAATAAGCTAAAATAATGTTGTTATTGCATTTAATATCTGAAATGAATGCAAATAATATGCCATGCCACTCCTGTGTGCATGAATATCACTTTTAATTATGGGAAATGTATCAGAATACATTTAGAGTACACTGTACAAAACTGGAAAAATGGTCTTATTCAAATGACACTGTGTCGGCCATGTATGAAGTTGATCCGTCAAATGGTTCTTAAATTATCGTGAGAAAGGGCGATTTTCATGTATACAATGACATCTATGACCTTGACCTTTGACCTCATGACCCTCAAATCTAATCACACCATTGTTCCTCCCATATGCACACATGAGCCAAGTTTGAAGTTGATCCGTCAAATGGTTCTTAAGTTATTGTGAGAACCCATTTTTATGTATATAATGACTTCTATGACCTTTGACCTTTGATCTTGAGACCCCAAAATCTAATCAGATAATTGTCCCTCCCATATGCATACATGAGCCAAGTTTGGAGTTGATTCGTCAAATGGTTGTTAAGTTATCGCTAGAACAAAAACGGGACGGACGGACGGACAGACAACCCGAAAACATAATGGCTCCGGCACCCACCTTTGGTGGGCAGAGGCATAAAAAATTTGGGCCATGCATACATTCTTCAGGATAACAGAAAGAGCGAAATGAAATTAAGCATTACACACTACTAATAACATGTTTGCTCAATTTCAGGTTATAATATACATGTAGACATAGGGACACCCACCATACACCCATATTTTCATGAAGTACAATGTTTTTATGAAATACTTTATTGGCAAAAAATGAAGAATGGTAATATAATAAAGAAGTTCGGAAGTAATACAAATCCCCTTGAGAAGCCTTGAGAAATGGGTTACTGACATAACACTACACTAACCAGTTACATAACTGTGATGTCAGTAGATGTATTTTTAGGTAAAATTAACTTTTTTAAATTGGAATAACATGAGGACACAGTTGTTTCCAAAAAAAAAAAAAATGATGCCAGATGCAATGTAAAGATAAAAGTACCTGAATATCAGTAATAGGATGGTGTGCAAACAAGGTGTAACAATAAGATACATTAAAGAAACTTACGTCTACTTGACTGGTCATCTTCTTGAACATCTCCATCAGGGGCATCATCTTCTTCACAAGATTCTGCAGTGAAAAGAGAGAGATGAGAGGCTTGGGAGAGGAGGTTTGTCCAATATCTCAAATTTTAGAAAGACAGTTGACTTCAGAAAGGTTGACCTACTTGAAGCATAATGCTCTGGTATGTGGCAGTTTCAGTAACTGTTATTCTAATTATGCTAAATGATCCCTCAACAGCCTACTATACAGATTTCTCCAGTGGACGTCACAGCCTTGTGGCCCCATACACCGTACCTCAAGTTGGGACAGAGTACTCCAAGTACCTCTTCACCTTCAAATGTTTTATATCATGTGTAGATGGGCTCAACAAGAGAAAGATCCAGCTGGTCTTCATGCTAGAAAACGAGAGTGGGAATATCCTTGGACGTCAGGTGTTGGATGTGAGGGTGTGCACCTGGCCAGGGAGGGATCGGAAGACGGAAGAGAAAGCCTTTGAGAGATCCAAAGCGCCTCAGAAGAAACCCCTCAAGAGAGGTGGCAAAGTGACAACTATGGTAGGCGTTACATCTTTCTCAAAGAAGGCGAAGAAGGATGAAGAAACGTTCTACATTCCAGCTCATGGGGGGATAGAGCCTTCTCTCATTCTGGTCCTCATCTTTGGAATAGGCATTAGGCTCCCACTTCATATACGTAGCCTATCAGCCCTCAGTGATTTCAAAGCTGCCCTCAAATTCCATCTCTTTGTAAACTGACTTATATGTAGCTTGTACATTGACTTATATGTAGCTTAGGAATTTAATTTTTCCAATATGTATTTTTTTTCCCTATTATGTGTTAAAACAGCGTTAGGACCTGACGGATACCGGCGCTATATAAGTATCGCTATTATTATTATTATTATTAAATTCAAATACTGTCAGATGAAAAAAAAATATATATATTTTCTCATAATGACTCTATTTCAGGGAGCTTTAGGGTTGAGAATATGCTTTGTAATCAATTTTCAGCAGAATACATCAAAATACATATAATAATCTAAATCATGTTATGTTTCATGAAAAAACAATAACAAAATGTGACCTATAATGATTGACAGTTGATTCTCATGATTCTCATAGTTTAAGAACGAAAACTGGACCAAAAATCATTCCATAGGTTTATAGATACCTTCCCCACCCCCCTCTTTCCTCATCGAATGAACTAGGATTGTTTTTTTTACTACACTGGGCTTTACTACCATAAGTCTAGGAACATGCAGGTGAATGTATACTTCCAACATATTTGAATACGCCTCTGTGGATTAATTTTGTACAGTCCAACCTCGTTATAACGAGGTCCTGAGAACCAGAGAAATTACCTCTTTATATCGAAACCTTGTTATATCAGGACTGAAATGAAATAGAATACACAGAATTGGGACCAGAAAATTTACCCTGTTATAACGAGAGCTTGTTATATCAGTGCTCTTTATAACGAGGTTCCACTGTACTCATATATATCAGAATGGAAAAGTGTTTTGGAATAAAGATGTTTAAGAATACTTGTGCTCACCGTTAAGATTGACATTGATACTGTCCAAGGACATTCCAGAACACTCGTTCATCTGTCCCTTTTCCATTAGCAGCAGTATTTTTGCGATCTTAGCTACCTGAAGTGTGTTCTCTGGCAATCTATAAAATTCTCTATGTACTTGAATGTTGTGGCCCATGAAGGTGGCGAGTACATCCAGTTCATTGTCCTTCAGACATAATATCTGGGACATGGTCGCCACATGTTTCCTCAGCTGAGTGGATGTGATGTTTTCTGGATGTTCTGCTCCAGACAACTGAGCACACTTTCTCACAGCATCACAACCCCTATAAGGTGTGGTACAACCTGGGCGTGCAAACAGGTACATATTGGACTCTAGGACTCCAGCATCTTGCCTAACGTTTTCATCTGCCAAAACATCGAGTGCTTCTTTCATTCCCTTCGTCAGAACCACAGGAACTGTTCTCCCTCTCTTTCCGGGTATTTCAACTCTTGACAGTTTCTTGCAAAGCTCCTTTTCAAGCTTGTTGAGGCCCTGTAGAACGTCTTTGTTGACTTCTCCAGTACGCTTTTTGTAGTTTTCTACTGTCATCCTTTCCACCTCTCCACTCCGTTTCCTATTAAACAGGACTGTCTGGGCAAGCATAGCTTGGCCCAACTTGGAGAAATCTTCCCTGTTTACAGAACCTGCTGTGATGTGTGCCATTGACTCCTGCACCTGGCCCTGGATGGTCTTGTGCACCTTTTGTATGTCAGATGACAAAGGAATTATTGTTGGTCTGTTCCTCTTTGCTGCGTACAGAGTCTTGAGGGCACCTGTTGAAACCTTCTCAGCCCATTCAATAGAGCATAGTTCACCAAACTGTTCAGCCTTTTCTTTCTGACTTGTGTCCATATTTTTCAGTGCATCAGCCATAAGAATCCTGGAACACTTTTTGAGAGAGTGTCCTACTTTTAGCGCTAGTGAAGGTGTCTTATACTTCCCTGAGCTCTCATCCAAGCCTGCTATATTGTTGACAGCTCTGACCACATCATCAAACATCTGTGGGTCAATGGTCTCAGACAAACAGTTGATGCCTGGTCTTATAGATCTCATTTGAAGGAGTAACCGACCCATTTCCCTCAACTTTTGTCCAACGTAGTTGTAATGGTTTTCTGAATCCTGGAACTTTGACAGAATTTGTGCACCTAGCTTTATGATTAAATCATCATGCCGCACTGCCAAGCTAACATCATCATGAGTCATTCGGCGGAAGACCTCCTCTCGAAGTCTTACAGGCACTTCTTTTGGCATTGGCAGCATCATGGAACATTGAGACTGAAAACTTCCAGATCCCTTTCTTTCACTTTCCAACACACTTCTTTCTGTGTTTCCATAGGTCACTCCTAATGAACCATGCAAAACACTGAGTACAAGGCAAGAAGTCCTTCACTGCTGTTTCATATGTTGGTCGTTTGTAAGGAATGATCAGACCCTTTCCTTCTCTTAGAACTTGAAGATTATGGGCATGGTTGCCCTTATTGCGGCAAAATCTCAAGTAAGTTATGCCTATTCTTTGATTTCTTTGGAAGAGCCATGATTCTTTTACTTCAATTTCATTGGAATGATGCATTTCAATGTGTCGGGCAAATTTTGGTGTGTCTTTTTCACAAAAGACACAAAAGTGACGTTTGTCCCACTTCCTTCCAGTTGCGTTATTTGCTGTTAGAACCTTGATATCCTGAGGTTTCTCTGCCATGTCCATCTCTTGATTTCCAGCATGGTTTTCTGATTCAGGTTGACTGGTATTGGGCTCATATGGATGATCTGCTCTGGATGTACATGGTATGTCCATCTCTTGATTTCCAGCATAGTTTTCTGATTCTGACCTGTGTATAAACCCAGGTTGACTAGTTTTAGGCTCATATGGATGATCTGCTCTGGATGTAAGCGGTAAGCGATATGGAAAGACATCAGAATCACAATCACCACTGCTGACTCCACTTGGATTCACCCATGTTGGGTCAGCGTCATCATCATCCATTTCTTCCTATGGAAACAAATAAGACAAAAAACAAATACAAATGCAATGATCAAAATGATATATTTTGCCAAGCAAAGCTGGATCTGAAAATAGCTGAGGAATGTCATATATCACCTATTCCTACTAATAATTCCCCCCCCCCCCCCCCATAAAGAGTCATCTCTATAAGTCACTTTATGACTACCAGACACAACACACATCAACCTTTAAATATTTGCTTCTTTCTTTTACAGCCCCCCTCCCCACCTGCAACTAGAATCTACTGAAAGACCACACTTAGCTATTTAACAATTGAAAGAAACCAAACCCTGGGGAAAATCCATTTTAATGAAAAGAAAACAGGGAAGGAAACAATTTTTTACATGTTTAATCAAAATTGGGGTACAAAAAAAACCCAAATGTTATGAAAGTCTGAAAAGTCTCAATTTACTTTCAATGTCAGATACTTCTGAACAACCCTCAATATGTTTCATACACAGACTTTAATATTTTTCTGCATCATCTCTAAGGATGAATTTTGACACAGAAATCGTTTACATATTCAAACGAGGACATACATGTATCAATACTAAACAATTTGAGCATATTTATTGAGGATCCCTATAAAAACTCTTTGCAGGTATTACTTACCACAGATTCTTCCATATATTCCTGATCATCTTTTTCGCTGTTTCCTCCATTTACTGGGGTTTCCTTGGCCAGAGTGGACTGCAATTCATGGGAAAAAGACATGAAACATTTAATCATTGAAATACAGAACTCTATGAGGACATTACAACAGCAAATTCATCACAGAAATTGTTTATGTATATGAATGAGGACATTATATTGCTTCCTATGCTAATTTCTCTTCTTTTCTCTTCTTTTTTCTTTCTCTCTACTGCATTTTTGGTGCAGTGTGCTGGCAAGGGTGTAGACATGCCCCTCGCCCCTGATACACTACAGAACACAGCACTTGTTGTATAAATGTGTGAGAATATTACACTGCAAATGCAACAACGAACTTGTTTCTATAATGTATGAGGACATTCCATTGCAAATGTGACACAGAAATTGTTTACATATTCAAACGAGGACATATCATAGCTGAGCTATATGAGCATATCTATTGAGGATCCCTATAGAAACCCTTTGCAGGTATTACTTACCACAGATTCTTCCATATATTCTGGATCATCTTTTTCGCTGTCTCCTCCATTTACTGGGGGTTCCCTTGGCCAGAGTGGACTGCAATTCATGGGAAAAGACACATGAAACATTCAATCATTTAAAATACAGAACTCTATGAGGACATTACAACAGCAAATTCATCACAGAAAATGTTTATATATATGAATGAGGACATTACATTGATTCCTATGCTAATTTCTCTTCTTTTCTCTTCTTTTTTCTTT
>JAPZVO010001408.1:0-17877 GCA_029962745.1 Echinometra lucunter | reverse complement strand
TTTTATACAATCACTATGAACGCGAGCAGGATTTGTGCTCGTTTTATTCTCACTCCCTTCTCATTTAGGAAGACTGGAATCACTCTGAATAATTTCTCCTTTCGAAATAGTTTTCAACTTATTCTGAGCTTAAATTTTTCGAGTACGAATTGAGCATTCAGAAGGTCATATCTGGAATGTTACTGGAAGTTAATGGTCGTTGAGCTGTCGACTGCCCAGGCAAATTACCTATATGATGGATTTTATGACCGCACGAGGAATGTCAATTGCCTTCAGCTTGCGGCTAGAAACGAGCGTATTCTCCGTTTCAGTCTTTCACAAGCTTTGATTATTTACACACAAGAGTATAGTATGGGACTGCAAGGCCAGTGATGTGAATATGATCGCATTGTCATATTTATGTTGATATCTATATTGATTGTATTAATGTGGGGGCGCAAGGAGTAAAAGCCTTTAGGACTGTCCAGAGTGATCTGTGTCATGCTGAAATCTAGCACTTTGACAGTTAGTATTTAGACCGAACACAGTGCTTAGAAACGCCAGTATATATTAAGCGCCTCATGAAATATTATATTATCATTATATATCATTATTCATTCCGACAGTAGGAATATTCTTCTTGTTTCAGCACTTATCCATTAGATGATCGGCTGTTTTGCATGTTCATCAATTTATTAGCATCAGAATGACAACTGACATTGTTTATACAGGTGACTTTATTCCTTAAAAGCTGTCGGTATACAGCTGCTCCAACCTGCATCTTTAATTTTTCTGCATTTTACTGAGTAAATATAACATTTCCAATGATAAACTTCTAAGGTAAGGCCTACTGTGATAAGGGAAAAATGAAATTCATCATTTTCAAATTCTAGATGGAAAGTGGCCCTAATGATACACATATCACAAGAAATATGATTCTTTTATTTCTTTTACATGTAAAGTCATTAATTTAATTGGGCACAATTATGAATTCACTCCTTGACCTGTATACTTATGGCAGTATGACCAAAGAACACTATCTGCCATCATAAAAAAGTCCAAGTTGATAATAAGCTGTCAGGGATTTGGAAATGTACGGGCGAACATAAACCGTTGGAAGAGGCTAGCCGATCTCTGCGGAGAGAACTTGGGGGGGGGGGGGGTGACAGAACTGCTTCTCCTCTGTCCAGAATAGTACGTGAATCTATCGAAATTAAAAGCGGTCTGACAGAGGACAGTGCAGACCTATCTTGTGCTTTCGTATGAAAAATCTACCATTTGGCAAAGCCTTTATACTGAAGTTGTAGGGATTTGTATCTTTCTCAGGAAAAGTACATGAGCATGTAATGTTTAAAAGACTTCTTCAAAAATTTACAAATGGATTGCAAAACGGAAAATGTTGTCAATTCCAGTTGAGATGCATGTATTTCCTATAAAGGATCCAGGAAAAATAAGAGCATTGATGCTACATTTCAGTTGACACTAACTTCAACCATACACTGTACATGTATTTTCATGACCAGTGCATCATTATGATGGAGACTTTCAAAAGAAATGCTTTCGGTCTGTTGGTTGAATTTTGCAATAAACTCTTTAAAATAATGTACTGCTTCGTTATAAGTTTTATCATCTTATTATTTTTCATACATGATGAACTGATGTGCGAATTTTTCACCTTGTCTATTTTTGCCGCTTTACGCTACATATACACTCATTCATTTTTGTGCCATTAAAGTACATGTAGTTCTTATTCCAGCCCTTTCCTATGTTATGTACCATTCAGAATTACAAGAAGAACACCGTTTGATATGCTCCACTCCTCGTCATCAATCACGAACGCAGCCCCTTAGTGACTTGATACTTTTTTTTCTCATCCCATCACAAGCATACAATGTCACGGTCAGCACTTGCGTGTGTTAAGGCCTTGGACTCTCCTCTTAGTGACCTCCTCAAAAGACAATTGACAAGCTTAGATATAATCAATCACCATTCCTGTATCAGAAAACAAGTTTTAAAGTTCCATACCCTGGCGGGAAAAGGGCACAATCAAGCAATCAAAGCTTGGGCGTTACTACCAAATGAAAGGTGTCAAGCGCGGGTATCGGCCCAAGCCTATGGTTGACCTGTGATGGACGGACGGGCGGGAGCGGGTAGTCTCTATTTTTGGCGCAATTTCTGACGTGTTCTGCACCTTGCATAAATTGGAGAAACCGGGGAAACCGGGGGGGGGGGGGGGGGGGGGGCCCCAAAAATTTCGAGTGCTGTGATTGGCTCAATATTGGTAAATCTACCATGTACATCACGTGAGCTGCCCATCACTTTCACTGGGCTAGCGCGAAGTAGTGTGTATTATTCCATATACACTTCACATCGACCACCAGAAACAATGCTTATTCATAATTATACTCGCAGTCACGGGCCTTCCCCATGACAACTAAAATCTGACATTTAACTTACAATTAAGAGACACGTATAAATAGGGAATAGAAGAATATTTATCATTGTCTGGTCTCTCTCTCTCTCTGCATTCTGCCCCCTCTCTCTCACTATCTCTTCACATTTTCCCTGTCTCCTTTCCCGCTTTCTCCTCTCACTCTCTCTCTCTCTCTGCCTTCTCTCTGCTTCTCTTCCATTCTGTCTTTCCGTCTTGTCACTTCCTTTCGCCGCTCTCTGTTTCTAAAAGCTTTACCAATCATTTTCCTTACAAAAACTGATTTTCTCTCATTGTAACAGTGCGCAGTGCTTTTCAGCCATTCAAAAGCAAGGATTTTACCAAACTTGTCAGAGTCTGACAACTTGTCAGAAATGAAAACTTTCTTGAAACGGTCCCTGGTTATTTCGTATTTAGAATTGCAAATAAAACTTGCTATCTTTGTAATTAGGATGAAACACCTTTTTCTTTCATGTAAGGTGATTGAACAGTTTTGGTTAGTGGGAAATACAGCCTTTGTGTGCCTCTCTTTGTCATATTTTTCGACTGAAAATATTCTGTTCGGGTTGACAGAGCGTGTCAAGTCGAGATGTTTTCATAATCAACTTCTTGCTTTCACTAGGAAAACACTATATCTTTAGATGCGGAAACCTAGGATCTTCCCTCCCGTTCATTATTTTCCGCATTATGTATGATATATTTCCACATTGTTAAAAACACTGAAAAATATATTGCAAAAAGGCGACTTGAAATAGACATTATACGATCATGAACAAATTGGGGTTAAATTTTGACATTTTAGATGTTTGAAAGTCCTGTTTAAAAAAGGAAAGATGCTGAAATGCTGAAGAATATTTTTTTTTCAAGATGTTATTGTTTTAATGTTTTACCGGTAATTCAATTACCATTCATTGTTTTAGGTCCATTCATTGCTTTATTTTGTTTGATCTGTTATTGCATGTTTTGCAAAATGCTGTGTATTTCTTGTTTATTCATTTTGAATGTAAAAATTATGATTGGATCAATAGTAAATATCATTTACAAAAATACTACAAAATTTTATCTGTAACTACCTTTTACAGAAAGATGAAGTAACGTGTATACCTCTGATTAGTAATAAAAATCAGAGTGATTTTATAGCTAGAAAAAGTAACTGCAATTTCCATGTGGATTGCCGCAAAGATTTCATGTTTTAAATCGCAGCTTTTCACATACGAATGTGGGCATTTTGCCCGTAATGTCTCCAAAGCACGCCCATTTAGATTCTTATAAATCACACATGTTTTACATCATGCCAAAATATCTTATCCCCATCTTGCTCATTTTGCTCATTTTTACTACATATTCCGGGATCATTGTCCCTAAATCATCTTACGTTGTATTCGGGTGAGGTAAAGTGATGTAACCAGTGAACAGCAGTTGACGAGCGCGTGTGACCGCCATCGTGCCTACTTCACTTCTAGTCTTGAGCACAGACTCTATTATGACATATAACCAACATTCCATAAAACACTTGAGACAAGTTTAGCTCTGTCACCTCCTTTTCATGTCATGAACATGCATGTTGCTACATTAAAGGTCCTGTAAGGTGCAGTTTAACTAATTGAACATTTCATATACTTTGCTAGTAGCAATAATTTTTCAGGGGTCTGTGCCAACAACTAGCCACTAGTATACAGTCTGAGAGATGTTAAATTGTTCTTTAATTTGTTTTGTAAAAACGCGACGAGACCTTCCAGCCAAAAGTAACATGTTTTATATCAACGTGAAATATGGATACTCTAGTTTCATAAATCTTTCGCTCCCAGACTTACAACCTCTCCATTCATGAGTAACGAGGGAAGACAAATAGGGTGTCAAATATTTTTGTCATTTTTATGGTCTTTCGCCATAGACAATCCTCACAAATGGAATGCGTAAGGGAAAATGCAGTACATTCTCCCATTCTCAAAACGCGACGAGATGGTGGAAGTTGGGGAAATAACTTAAGATATTCAGTGAAATACAGTTCATGGCCTTTCAGATTCAGAACGCCCCAAATTGATATGATCTAGATTTCCTGCCCTCTGACCCTTTCAGAAAAAGTGTACAGATTTTCGATAAAAAGTTATGTGTTGTGGCGACGCGAGCGCATGTTTACGCACGGCCACTGAGCAAAATGTCCGCCAGTTATCATCATGCAGTAAACTATGTCCGTAAAACTGCGTAAGATCGTGGAACAATGAGAATGTACCCCTCAGTGGCGTAAATTGGTTGGCACAGTATACATGTATAAGTGTAGCCCTAAATGGTGTAATCAAACAAAGATGATGTACATCGTTACTTATGTGGTACTTTAGAATGAAGAGAATGAAGAAATATGAATTAATGCAGACTTCATGTTGTCACTCTTATCCAACCTTTTTTTTTCTCCTTTATCTTCCTTTGCTAGCATTGCAAAGCAAGCTCTTTGTGTTATTGATTTATTAAATACAGAGCACTCTCGTTATAGATAACACAGAAGAACCCCTTTTTTGTTGACATGTTAGACGTTTTGTTTTCCAGTTTTTTATTTTGTTATGTTTTTTGACAAGCATGGGTGTCACTTCCATCTGGGTGTGCCCCCATCCCCCGGTGGAAATATCCCCACATTGCAGTCTTTTATTTTCATTCTTATGAAAAAAATAAAGGAACGTGTGTCAACTCAAATTGACCACCTGAATGTTTCATGTTAATATATATTTTTTAATTTAAGTTTTATATGTAAAATAATATTGATGTTGTCAGTGAAGTTTCAGATAAAATAATACATATCCAACAAAGCTCAGTTACCAAACATGTACTGTTTCCAGCAGTACTATGTGTGAGTGGAAGGGTGCGTGTAGGTTGTGTGGGCTTGTGTGGACGTGTGTTTAAGTGTTTTTATGTTTGTTTTCGTCGAAGGGGCAAGTTGTAGTCATTGGCATCCATTGCACTGACATTTTTAAAAGAGCGCTAAAGTGAGTAAAATGAAATATACCATTTAAAATACGGGTATACGTGTGAAGAGGACTCCAATAAATTGCTGGTTTGAGAGGGAATAGGGATTCAGAATATACTTTTCGATCATTACCAACTCTCGTACTCGTGTTGGCTTCTTCCTCCCATTTTCTGATTTTGTTTTCAATGCGAGTAGAGATCGGTGGGGGGATACTTAATGTTCTTGAGGTGTAGGTAAAAACAAATTAATCAGAATGCACTATTCAAGAATTTTTTTGCAAATACATAAAAAAAAAAAAAAATCATAATCTTCTTTACCTTGCATCCAGTTTTCATCAAACGTTTATTCACTGCTTTGTTTGGGATAGTTTTGAGACTGGAATTAGCTTCATCTTGCTGTGGACTTGGCCTTTAATTCCTTTGATCTGTCTCCTGCCGCATAGTCGATAGTATCATCATCATCATCATCATCATTACTATTATTATTAGTATTATTAGTATTATTATTAGTATCATTATCATTATTAATGTTATTATTATTATCATTATTATTGTTATTATTATCATTATTCATTCATTCGACCATAAAAATCACATTCAAAATGCAATTAAAAGTTATAATAGGCAGAATGAAATGAATATAAATATCTTTAAATCGATAGTGAAAGAGGCGGAAATATGAAGTAAGAGTAGAAGAAAAGAAAGGAAGAAATTGTTGTCATGGGCCAGGCCCGCAAAAGTAAAAATTCTTCACTATTGCCCTGAGGCATGCTATCCACCATATAGAAGAATATTGCACAATCCCATTCTTTTAAATACAAATATTCCAAACAATTATACAATTATTTCACATTAAAAAAAAATAGTGAAAGTGTAGGTTTTCAAATTTCTGAGAGGCCCCCACCCCCACCCCCCGAGCTGCGTACGGCCGTGGTGGGATGTTTCACGATGTTCATCTGTTCAATATGACGGGGGATAATTAAAATTCGTAAGCTGAAATTTCTATCCTGCTTATATACGGGTATTTTATAAATAATCCTTGATATGTGCACTAAAAGAGGTTTCATGCATGTCAGGTGTAGTGTCACTTTCAAATAGAAAGTGGGATGGGATTCGATGAAGTGCCTCATCTTGCCAACAAAAAAAAAACAAAAAACAAAAAAAATTAACGGTTCATTCCACTACAAGATGAATTTCATTTTATCTCATGAATTCAAATTGGAAAGAAATTGAAAAATTGATAAGAATTGGATGAAAAATACGGAAGTTATGAATTTGTCAATTTGAGGTATGATGAATGAATGAAAGTTGGGCCCCTGGCCCATCAACTTTTTTTTTTTCGGGTGGGGGTGCTTCATGCCTTCTAATTCCTAATTGCACACAAAAAATTACCCCCGCCCCCCAAAAAAGAAACACATTTGGGCAATTCCACAAGGGAAAACCAATCAGCCTCCTTCAGATGTATAGTAAACAATCATTGATAAAATTCGGGAGCTAGGATAAAAGTCTTTTACCTTTCCATTCATTATTTTTGTTCACTGCTGGGCACTTTAACCGAAGAATTTCCCATGTGATTACATATTTCATCCATATCGCAATGGACTAGTATACCCTTCTTGGCGTACCAGCATGTTGTAGGTTATCGCGTGCATGAATAATGATGTACTATTCCTTCCAAGTGGGAAATTTTCATGACACTCCCTGATCTGCCCATGAAAATTATATGCAACCATCCATCTATGAATAGGCGGGAAACCATTGATGGAAAATCTACTACAGGTGCGGCGCTACTGGGGCATGGGGCGGCCGCCTCATCACTTGGTGGTCCGGCAAGAAAAAGTAGACACAGAGAAATGGGAAAGAGAGGACAGAGTAATGTAACGACGTAATACCCCATGTTAGTTTTTAATATTTAATTCACATGTACGTCAGGTTTAGCAAATCTCCCCCCCCCCGGAAATACTCTTGCACCGCCCTATTTTTCTCTTTTTTTAACTCAATGAATATTTCTCTGGGTCAACAAAATCTGTATAGTCTTATCAGGGAGATGCCAAACTCCCATCTCCCTGGTCTTATGCCTACACAGAATTTAAGTCACGTGCTTCGTGTACATGTGTTTATCCATGCGTCCAATGAAAAACTAAAACTTCAAACGAACAAAAATAGGACAGGTTTATGGCTGTGCTCCTCTTGTTAGAATGTTATGTATCAAGATACTGGCACTTTCGTTCTTTTTAAAATCAAGGTATGAAATGATATTATAAGTTTGGCTGAATACGAGAACTATATTGGTATGGAAAACACTGCGGCCGTTCGCCAGGAACCTCCATGTTGACATATTTATTAGGACGCTGAGACGAAAAAGGAGGGAAATAATGCGGGATGATACTAACCATGCTAACAGTACACCCACATAAGGCACAATAAAATGTTCAGTTTATGAATTCTGGAAATACACATACATCAACATGTATAATATGAACTGAGTAAGAAAAGAAATAGGTATTTTTCATGATTTAACTGGAAACTGTTACCCACTGAGAAAAAATGTGCAAATTTGCACCCTATGAATGCTACACTGCCAGCACTTTTTGGGCGCAATCTTGTATCCTACATGAAAAAGGTGCAAAAATGCACCTTTTTATTCTTGTTTGCACCTGGAAACGCCATTTTGCATACTGAAAGATGCAACTTTGCACCTGTTAGGGTGCACAAATTTTTGCGTTCAAAATGGATTCGGACTGATTGTTACTTTCATGGTTTTTATCAACTTTTCCTTGCAGCTATATCTGCAAACTACATAACAGTCAAAATTTTAGAAGCTATTGCATATCATTTTATTGACCCAATTATAAAGCCTCATACAGGAAATTACCTGTTCCACACACTTTCAGTGATCTAAGGGGAAGACAAGACAAAGACCATGAGAGAGAAAGAGAGAAAGAGAGAGGGAGAGGGCATGGAGGGAGATAGAGAGCATCGTGAATGTATATAGAGAACAATATAGAATGTCAAGTAAATTTCGGATGGCGAATCCAACCGCCATAATTCATTATATCAACAAGCAATAAACTTTTTAAGATAGCTTGCTTGTTTTAACAGTTTAAGCCAAATACTAATATCTAATTTGGCAAAATAACAATTCTTGAAAATACGTATTATAAGTAAATGGACTGGAGTCTTTAAGAGTGCACTTTTAATCACATTTTAACAAAATAATAGGGGAATGAAAAGCGTTGAACATTATATATCTCCAAATGGTGTAGAGAAGGATTAACAAAAACATATTAATGATTTATGTTTACAACATGTTGAAGACAAGTGTTAAAATATCTCCACAATGGAATGTTATTGCGACTAGAATGCAGGCTATTTATCCTTCCAGTGAAGGCAAAATAATTGGACTTTTGAATTAGGCTAATTAAAAGCTATCGCAATATCAAACAACTTCATTTAATGAACCTATGCCCTCATACGCCATGTACTTTCTTAAATTGTCAACAATGTACATGTATGTTGTTAATTCCTTTGTCATGCAGATTGGCTATTCGTCATAACAGAGTAAGGAGACAGCCCATAAAGATCAAGAATAGTTGTATAGTTGCACAAAAAATCTCTAAATCAATAAGGCAAATTTTCCTAAAGTAAACACAAACGTGTTTTTGGAGTGTGAAAAAAGGGATGAAAAAAAAGAAGTATCTGCAACACATGCCTACGTAAGAGTTATTGACTAAAAATTGATGAAAATTGTTTGACCATGTTCTTATCAACATCCAGCAAAGTAGCCAAACTCGAGTGGCATTATACCTAGAATGTAAGTGCAACTTGATTAACAATTAATTAAAAAATGCGAAAATCTCTCTAAGGGGAGAATCTCTCAGACTCTCTTTACTATGATTCTATATCTCTTGCGCAAATCATTTTCGATATTGCCTTTTTTAATAGAATTATTTGAACTTGAAGTTTCATCCCCCCAAATGTCATTGTATGGGAAAATTCCAAAATTATGATGTATCTTGATAACATCTATCGGATATCCCTGGGATAAGTTACATCACCTTTTGAATAATGTCGAAAATTTAATTAAACTAAATCATTCGAGCCAGTGAAAGAATATCGACAACCTGAGGGGACCTGCGCAAATCCGTTTGTAAGGGGATCATTTACTTGTTTTGCCCTTTTTCCGTGAACTCACACTACACACATCCTCATTCACCTGCGGAGACCAACACACGTATAATATCATTTTGCGATCGAAAGAAGCAAGCCAGCGAACCACGTTTATGTTTTAAAGAGGTTCTCAATTTAAACATTCCAAGAAATGAAAGTCATTTATGAGATTTGGATAAAAAAAAATCACCAACTGATGAATTACACAATCATTTTTCCTTGGAATGAGAGAGGACTGTACACGCCACCCCCCCCCCCCCCCCCGAAGATGGAATAATCATGAATTCTCATATCAGTAAAGCTGGCGACAAGGACTCAAACTAATTTGAGATTTGAAAACCTGTACATGAATACAAGAACACCTTCCCTTATTTCATTGCCCGAAGTCGATAAAATTAAAGAGGGCGAACAAACCCCGCTATATACTTTGTTAATTAGCTATTGTGGTAGGCCTAGTTTCCTGTATGCGAATTTAGTCCCCATTATGTTGAAGTTATAAAAACTTTCAATGATTTTTCTTTCTAGTGGGTCTATTTCATTCACATTATAGGCCATAGGAACCTATTTTCCCTCTATTTTTTTTTCTTCAGATGTCCTGATATTTTATTAATTTGGATATACCCGAGACTGCTGCATATTTCCCCTTTGATTCAGTGTATAATCCTATTTAACAAAGTGATGCCTGTTGAAAATATATCAGAACAAGGAAAAAATGGACTTGATCAAATTCTTTGTCAGCTGAATGGACATATCACTCCTTTTCACTACTTTGCATGGAAAAATCCTTTAAAACATACCCTAAAAAAGAGAAACATATGAATTGTGTTGTTATGTCAGTGTATATATCTTCTATTAAAGGTAAGTATATCTCCAATTCCAAGCAGACAGAAAGTGAAATATCAGGAAGGAGTAATTAGTGTTTGTGATGTCTGTCAAACTTTTCAAGATAATTTAGTAAAAATCCGTAATCTTACAATAAACCAAAATCAACATTGCACAACTAATTTAGAAGAGAAAAAATGGTTTATTCTAGTTTAGATTTTTATCCTTTAATCAGTCTACCTGCATAATCATGTCCACCTAATTAACACAATATACATCAATATCAAGCATGTCAAAAGGCACCCTCGAGTATTTTTAATTTTACACTCCTGTTATTCCTTCTTATCATTCCTAAAGAAGAGAGAAAGATTAAGTATACCCTAATGATTATTTTTACACTATAATGGAATGAAATATAGAGTCAGGCTTGATTTCTGAGACAGCAATTTAGTTCATTTTGACAAAGCAATACATTATCATGCTAATTAATCATCCATAGAGGGCGTAAAAACTGAAAATAAAAATGATTTTTTAAAATTCAGCGAATGTAATTTAAAAAATCAAAGCTCAACAATAAATGTCTGATTTGTCTAAGGAATCACGGTATGAAATTTCAACTCTGTACCATTTCGGGTTTCTAAATGGCAAATAATTTGTGAAAGAACTAGAAGAAGTCCACCTTTCATAAGGCATTCTCAAACAAGCTCATTTTCATGGCTCTGAGTGAACTTTTTGAGACACAAAGATGCGCAATTGACCGTAAAACCTCATGGAATTATACTTTAACTTATATTTCTTAACATTATAAACACAATTCTCAGCGAACAGTAGAAAATTAAGAATATAACATAGACTCAAACAAATTATAATATAACAAGCAGGATTGGTGCACGTCCAGGTCTGTATTCTCCCCCAACTCTGGGCGAGACGTCTCAAGCTTAGCCGTAGGAACAGCAGGACGTCGATAATCCGTTGTTAGCATGACTTAGAATTTATGGGAAATTTTGCAAGTAAATCTGTTTGACTGTATTTTTAGAGATCAGAGAGATAGATGTATATTATACAATTTAGATGAAAGCCATAAAAAGTGAATTGTCTTTGGAAAAGGTTTAAAAAACGACACAAATACTGGCTTGTATTCTTCCCCTAACTCGGGCGGGACCACTCACCACTACCCGTACAAACAGAAGGGCGGTCAATAATCCGTGCTTGGCACAACGACTTAGAATTTATGGTAAATTTGCAGTAAAATCTGGTTGACTGTATTTTTATAGATCTGTGAGATAGATGAATATTATGAAATTTAGATGCAGCCATCAAAAGTGAATTTTTCTTTGGAAAGGTTAAAAACGACACAAATACTGGCTTGTATTTTCCCCTTAACTCTGGGCTGGACCACTCACCACTACCCGCACAAAACAGAAGGGTGGTCAATAATCCGTGCTTGGCACGACTTAGAATTTATGGGAAATTTTGCAGTAAAATCTGGTTGACTGTATCTTTATAGATCAGTGAGATAGATGAATATTATACAATTCAGATGCCAGCCATTAGTAGTGAATTTGTCTTTGGGAAAGGTTAAAAAATGACACAAATACTGCCATGTATTCTCCCCTAAACTCTGAGCGGCACCACTCAACTTTGACTGTACAAACAGCAGTGGTGGCAAAATGTCTAGTGCTTGACACGAGCTAAAAATTGTTTAGGATGTTTCTCATAAAGATCTGGTTAACACTCTTTACACAAATCATGGAGATAGATGAATATTATACAATTTTGACGACAGCCATCAAAAGTGATTTTGTCTTTGGAAAATGGTTAAAGAGGGACACAATGCTAGCAGTGTTTACCCCTAAACTCTTGGTGGGATGTTATTCGTGGAAGCAGCAGGAAGTTTAGTGGCGTTAGCGGCAGTACTGGTATTTAATTTGACAAGATCACAATTCTTAAAAATACGTATTATAGGTAAATGGACTGGAGTCTTTAAGAGTGCACTTTTAATCACATTTTAACAAAATAATAGGGGAATGAAAAGCGTTGAACATTATATATCTCCAAATGGTGTAGAGAAGGGTTAACAAAAACATATTAATGATTATGTTTACAACATGTTGAAGAAAGTGTTAAAATATCTCCACAATGGAATGTTATTGCGACTAGAATGCAGGCTATTTATCATTCCAATGAAGGCCAAACTAATTGGACATTTGAATTAGGCTAATTAAAAACTATCACAATATCAAACAACTTCATTTAATGAACCTATGCCCTCATACGCATATACCTTCCTAAATTGTGAACAATATATGTTGTTAATTCCTTTGTCATGCAGATTGTCTATAATGGGTCATAACAGAGTAAGGAGTCAGCCCATAAAGATCAAGAATAGTTGTATAGTTGCACAAAAATCTCTAAATCAATAAGGCAAATTTTCCTAAGTAAACACAAACGTGTTTTTGGAGTGTGAAAAAAGGGATGAAAAAAAAAGAAGTATCTACAACACATGCCTACGTAAGAGTTATTGACTAAAAATTGATGAAAATTGATTTGACCATGTTCTTATCAACATCCAGCAAAGTAGCCAAACTCGAGTGGCATTATACCTAGAATGTAGGGGGAACTTGATTAACAATTAATTTAAAATGTGAAAATCTCTCTAATGGGAGAATCTCTCAGACTTTCTTTACTATATGATTATATATCTCTTGCGCATATCATTTTCGATATTGCTTTTTTTAAAAATAGAATTATTAGAACTCGAAGTTTCATCCCCCAAATGTCATGTATGGGAAATTCCAAAATTATGATGTATCTTGATAACATCTATCGGATATCCCTGGGATAAGTTACTTCACGTTTTAAATAATGTCGAAAATTTAATTAAATAAATCATTCGAGCAAGTGAAAGAATATCGACAACCTGAGGAATCCTGCGTAAATCCGTTTGTAAGGGGATCATTAACTTGTTTTGCCCTTTTCCCGTGAACTCACACCTGCACACATCCTCATTCACCTGCGGAGACCAACACACGTATAATATCATTTTGCGATCGAAAGAAGCAAGCTATAGAGAACCACTTTTTATGTTTTAAAGAGGTTCTCAATTCAAAACATTCCAAGAAATGAAAGTCATTTATGAGATTGGATAAAAAAAAAAAATCACCAACTGATGAATTACACAATCATTTTTCCTTGAATGAGAGAGGACTGTACACGCCACCCCCCCCCCCCCCCCCCCCCCCCGAAGATGGAATAATCATGAATTCTCATATCAGTAAAGCTGGCGACAAGGACTCAAACTAATTTGAGATTTGAAAACCTGTACATGAATACAAGAACACCTTCCCTTATTTCATTGCCCGAAGTCGATACAATTAAAGAGGGCGAACAAACCCCGCTATATACTTTGTTAATTAGCTATTGTGGTAGGCCTAGTTTCCTGTATGCGAATTTAGTCCCCCATTATGTTGAAGTATAAAAACTTTCAATGATTTTTCTTTCTAGTGGGTCTATTTCATTCACATTATAGGCCATAGGAACCTATTTTCCCTCTATTTTTTTTTCTTCAGATGTCCTGATATTTTATTAATTTGGATATACCCGAGACTGCTGCTATTTTCCCCTTTGATTCAGTGTATAATCCTATTTAACAAAGTGATGCCTGTTTGAAAATATATCAGAACAAGGAAAAAATTGACTTGATCAAATTCTTTGTCAGCTGATGGACATATCACTCCTTTTCACTACTTTGCATGGAAAAATCCTTTAAAAACATACCCTAAAAAAGAGAAACCTATGAATTTGTTGTTATGTCAGTGTATATATCTTCTATTAAAGTTAAGTATATCTCCAATTCCAAGCAGACAGAAAGTGAAATATCAGGAAGGAGTAATTAGTGTTTGTGATGTCTGTCAAACTTTTCAAGATAATTTAGTAAAAATCCGTAATCTTAAACTTAAACAAGATCAACATTGCAAAACTAATTTAGAAGAGAAAAATGGTTTATTCTAGTTTAGATTTTTGTCCTTTAATCAGTCTACCTGCATAATCATGTTCACCTAATTAACACAATATACATCAGTATCAAGCATGTCAAAGGCACCCTCGAGTATTTTTAATTTTACACTCCAGTTTATTCCTTCTTATTCATTCCTAAAGAAGAGAGAAAGATTAAGTATACCCTAATGATTATTTTTACACTATAATGGAATGAAATATAGAGTCAGGCTTGATTTCTGAGACAGCAATTTAGTTCATTTTGACAAAGCAATACATTATCATGCTAATTAATCATCCATAGAGGGCGTAAAAACTGAAAATAAAAAGATTTTTTAAAATTCAGCGAATGTAATTTAAAAAATCAAAGCTCAACAATAAATGTCTGATTTGTCTAAGGAATCACGGTATGAAATTTCAAACTCTGTACCATTTCGGGTTTCTAAATGGCAAATAATTTGTGAAGAAGGAGAAGAAGTCCACCTTTCATAAGGCATTTCTCAAACAAGCTCATTTTCATGGCTCTGAGTGAACTTTTGAGACACAAAGATGCGCAATTGACGTAAAACCTCATGGAATTATACTTTTACTTATATTTCTTAACATTATAAACACAATTCTCAGCGAACAGTAGAAAAATAAAGAATATAACATAGACTCAAACAAATTATAATATAACAAGCAGGATTGTTGCACGTCCAGGTCTGTATTCTCCCCCAACTCTGGGCGAGACGTCTCAAGCTTAGCCGTAGGAACAGCAGGACGTCGATAATCCGTTTTAGCATGACTTAGAATTTATGGGAAATTTTGCAGTAAAATCTGTTTGACTGTATTTTTAGAGATCAGAGAGATAGATGAAATTATACAATTTAGATGACAGCCATAAAAGTGAATTTGTCTTTGGAAAAGGTTAAAAAACGACACAAATACTGGCTTGTATTCTCCCCTTAACTCTGGGCGGGACCACTCACCACTACCCGTACAAACAGAAGGGCGGTCAATAATCCGTGCTTGGCACGACTTAGAATTTATGGGAAATTTTGCAGTAAAATCTGGTTGACTGTATTTTTATAGATCAGTGAGATAGATGAATATTATAAAATTCCGATGACGCATAGTAGTGAATTGGTCTTTGGGAAAGGTTACAAAAAGGACATAAATACTGGCATATTCTCCCCTAAACTCTGAGCGGCACGACTCACCGTTGACTATACAACAGCAATGGTGGCAAAATGTCTAGTGCTTGACACGAGCTAAAATGTTTAGGATGTTTCTCATCAAGATCTGGTTACACTCTTTACACAAATCATGGAGATAGATGAATATTATCAATTTTGACGACAGCCATCAAAAGTGATTTTGTCTTTGGAAAAGGTTCAAAAGGGACACAAATGCTGGCTGTGTTTACCCCTAAACTCTTGGCGGGATGTTATTCGTGGAAACAGTAGGAAGTGTAGCGGGGGTAGCGGCAATCTGGTAGGGCCTTTAGGCCTATTGTCATGAATTAGAATTTATGGGATGTTTTTCTAATCTGATTTACACTGATTAATATGATAAAGTATAAATTTCTATCAGATTTTTCAAATATGCATAGATTTTGTATATCACGGCAATAGGCCTAATTTACATTATTATTATCATAATACTTACTTCTATCAACATTATACTGATATAAGTTTGTATAAGTTGTATAAGTTGTGACAGAGTGAAAGGCAGAGGGTTTATAGGGCTATATGTAAATACTACAAAATAGCTCTAAAGAGTGTATTGTGGCTATATGTATCCTTCTTGTCTTCACCTTTCTGTCTGATTGCTCCCTAGATAGCTTTTCACTCCCCCTCCCAAATGCAATGTATCACACACTTCGAAATTTACACGCGTATAGGCTATAACATCACTGTTTGGAATTATTGCAATGCTGATAACCATTTCTACTTTGATGCTGTTTTTATCCTAAATTCTACCGTCTTCGTACAACTGAAGAACATTGATCTCTCGACCCCCCCCCCCCTTCTTCACCTTGAACTGCCACAAGATTTGTCGTCATAATACCACTGAAAACGCCTGAAGCAGATTGCGACAAGGAAACAGTCGACCCTTTATCATGTTTATTATAGCATCATGGATGAAAAGTTCTTTCACCATCTTTAGCTGTGATTCTAGACTGATATCTCAAGAAAACATTATTTCATGTTTCATTTAACAATCAGATGAAACAAAGTAAAGTTGACTGTTTGGGGACTTAAACAGGGGCTGCACTGCAGGGTGCAGGAGCGCCACTGCTGCTTTTTTGTCAAGTGCAAAAGGGGAGGAGAAGAAATAGAACAAGGAAAGAAGAAGAAAAAAAAGAGTATGGATAAAAGAGCAGGATCATGCAACTAGCCCCAATGGCAAATTCACCTTTGAAACACATCGGTCATCTTGCCCCCCCCCCCCCCCCCTCCGCCTATCAAGTAGTCTGGCGCTGCCGATGTCATGGGCTGGACCTTACTATCACGGGATAAGCCTATAACAAGGTTGCTTCTTTTATTTTTTTTAAAATTTCTTCATTAAAAACCATAACGCCTGAAAGTAAACTACTGTATGCCCTTCTGTCACTGTTGATGGAATGTTTTTTCTCATTGACCAGTCCGGCCCCTGGGCACGCTGTTTACATGCAGTTTGGCGCGCAATCACATACAAGCGTGGTCGGTGGGTGAATTATATTCTGGATATGACATGGATATAAATATGGATTTATTTCTCTTATTGTCCGTGAGGTGATGCGATCTTCGTGTATATTAGACCATGATGTGGGCTAATTGTGACTTTGGAAAGGATGCAGGCTCTGGCTTCACCGCCTGGACATTTAGGGGTGAGCCCGGGGGTGAGTCATGGTTATGCCATTATTATGAATGTAGGCATGCTGCTGTGTATGCATACTATACATGGATATTTTTCACAGTCGATGTCAGGTCATCTAAAACACTGAATCAAATGCATGAAGATACTATAGGTACAATAAGTTATATTTTATATCGTATGGTGATATTTTTGATATAGGTAGCCAATGAAAATCAGGGCATGACAAGTGCTGTAACTTTTGACATATCATCAATTGAATTCCAGAGTAGAAAAAGTGAAATGTAAAAAGGTCCAAGAAAAAAAAGGAATGTTTATTTGTTGTTTTCTTGTTTTTTCTGTTGTTATATTGTTTTCACATATTTTTGATGCAGAATATTGCGATGAATCTCCTAATATTTATTGACATGCTAATATGGGTAGATGTCGGTGTCGTGTACTGTGCGCACGCGTTCTCAGTTAATTCTAATAGCGTTTTGCGCTAATATTTTTTTTTTTTTACAAAACACACACCAAGTACACGTTGCTATCATTGTGCTTGCATAACAATTTATTTGATGCAGAATATTAAGAACGAGTGTGAAGATAAGAAGCTTAATTTGCTCAAGGGCATATCATACCTCCTAAGCACCTGAAAAATAGCATATTGGACGTTCATTTTTTGTTACCTAATATTCAAT
>JAPZVO010001407.1:0-17882 GCA_029962745.1 Echinometra lucunter | reverse complement strand
CAGCCCTGGAGCAATTATTGTAGGGGTTGGATCAGACTGCCATGTACAGCTCAAGCAGGGCGTACTCGTTCATCAGAAGAGATCGTGTATTTTCAAAGTGGCTATTGGATGTCCCCGTTGACTACACCTAAAGTACCAGATTCGATTTTAAGTCAGACCATTCTTCCTAAAATTGATGTTGATCCTGTTCACTGTTGTTTATCTCAGACAGACCAAGTGAAGGATATTTATGAGTGCAAAGACTGGGGATGGTATCCGATTCATATAATTAATATCACAGATCCCAGTCCTACGGTGGCCCTGAAGTACGCTCGACAACAGGTCATGTGCGACGTGAACTTTGCGTCACGGGTCATGAATTTCGCATCCCAGGCCCTGAATTTCGCATCCCGGGTCCTGAACTTCGCGTCACGGGTTATGAATTTCGCATTCCAGGTCCTGAATTTTGCATCCTGGGTCCTGAACTTCGCATCACAGGTCATGAATTTCGCATCCTTGGTCATGAATTTCGCATCCCGGGTCCTGAACTTCGCGTTAGGGGTCATGAATTTCGTGTCACGGGTCGTAAATTTCACATCCCAAGTCCTGAATTTTGCATCCCGGGTCCTGAACTTCGCATCTCAGGTCATGAATTTCGCATCCCAGGTCATGAATTTCGCATCCCGGGTCCTGAACTTCGCGTTAGGAGTCATGAAATTCATGTCACGGGTTGTGATCAATTCGCGACTGGGGCGTAAAGTTGGCCGCGATTTCTTCATCACGTCTTGTGATCACAAATCAGAATGACAGTGAAAGTGACGAATGCTTTCTTCATCTTACAATCCATGATGTTTCGAGACACGACGAGGGTACATACATCCTTACTGCGTACAAGAATGGCGCCATACTGCCAGATTATCCAAGAATTTACACGTTTTATGACAGTAGATAATTATTTTGGATATTTTCCAGGGCTGTCACGCTTTCAAGCTTTGCTTTTGTGACGACCCTTGCAACCATTTTAATCATTGTGTAACAGAAAATACCGCTTAGAAGGTTTATATATGACGTATTTGATGATTTACATACAAAACTATTTGTTCATTATCTTTATGTCAAATTCCAAATATGTATTTTCTTTTTGAGATCTTTGTTATGAAAAATGTTGCAAAACCAATAAATGAAATGAAAAATGAAATGAAATTTGACTCCGCGTCGAGTATCCACCGGGTAAGGTTTCCTGTGAGCCCATGAGCAATTATTGTAGGGGTTGGATCAGACTGCAGTGTACAGCTCAGCAAGGAGTACACCTATACCAGGAGAGATCGTGCGTTTTCAAAGTGGCTATAGGATGCCTCAACTGACAACCCCTAAAGTACAAGATTCAATTTTAAGTCAGATCATCCTCGCTAGATCTGATGTAGATCCTGTTCACTGTTGTTGTTGTTGTTGTTCTAACAGAGACCTAGTGAAGGATTTTTGTGAGTGCAAAGACTGGGGATGGTATCCAATCCATAATATATTCAATATCACAGATCCCTGTCCACAAGGGTGTCGATCCCGGGGGGGATATATCCCCCCCCCCCCCCCCCCCAATATTTCCGTCAGGGAGGATGGCCTGTACAATCATCCCCCAATAATTCACCATGAAAAAAAATGAAAAATTTAATATCCTCCTATAATCCTCGAAAAAAAAATAAAGACAAAGACAAAGACACAGAGAATAAAGAGCAAAGAAACGATTTTTTTAAAGGAAAGGAAAAGGAAAAGGCTTTCAGCGCTCATTCGCTTCGCTCGCTCGCATTTCAAGTATCCCAACCAATGAGGTTATAATACTTTCTTTATGAATACACAAAGCGTTGAAATACTCTAACATTGGAGCACACAATGTTTTTATTGGTATTCCTTGACACATTATAGTGTAGTCCAGTATAATTCAAACTGGAAAATTGCTTTGCTTTACATGTTAACCGTATATGACATTATAAAGTTTAGACTGAAATACATAAATTATTACTTTGTAGTATCTACTCTGATTATATCATGATGTGATTTTTTTCAGAATTGTCAGTCTATACACGAAACATACGCCACATGATTCAAATCAAGCATCATCATTAGCATCATTTCCAATAATGCATTTAAAGTTTCCCATGGGGATTTCACGCTTACGTCACTTGATCAATATTCCTTTAATACTTTTCTAGGAACTTTTGGATACATGTGCGATGTTCAATGATTACAAATCTTAGATTTTTGAGGAAAAAATATGATAAATGAAATAGTTCAATTTTGTTTTTGTTGGTAGCCTTTAATTGGGGTGAAATATTCATTGTTTTATTCCTTTAAAAATTAATTGTCAGCGGTAATAGAGGGGCTTATCAAACCCAGTAATAACAACGCATGGATACATTAATCAATCGTTTATACTACATTCTACATACTACATACACACTAACAAAAGTTATCCAAGCAAAATTTTGAATGAAAATATCGATTTAGAATAAAAAATACTAGTGTAAGTGTAATTTTAAAAAAAAAGATAAAAATTCTAAAATATTAGTTAAGTAAATTGGTTTGACTTACCACAGCCATCCAAATCAGAAAAATAATCTAGAAAATTAGTGAAAACATCAAAAGACACAGATAATTAAACAAAAAAATAGTAGTATAGAAGTTGTCCTCTCAAAAGTCTCTTTCAGATTCAGTGTCAATGATCTAAAGTCACTCAGTCTGTCATGATCCTCCCTCTGGTCAGTCTTGGGATGAAGTTGGATTTGAGTTTTTAAAGATGTCAAAGTTGATTTTTTTGACTGTGTTTTCGACGCTGACGTCATTGTCGTCTTCGTCGTCGATCATCAGCTTTGTATACAGGTCATCTCTGCTTATCTTCGCTGTCATCGTCGTCATAGCAGTCATCGTCATCACCGTATTTGGCGATGTTGTCTTAGTTGTGGCCATCATCAAGCAATGTTTTTCTGTAGTCAGGATCGTCAGGTCATCAGGTTCAAGTCATTCCGGAGGAAGCACTTCGTGGTGCATCATAATCATAGACGTTTCATTTCTGAAGTGCTGAAATATATGTCATTGTTGGGTCTGTCAAGGGCAATCCTCCATCTCTTGTTAAACAGACTCTGCATTGCTAATTTGTTTGATGATGTTAATGCTCTCTGTACTCTAGCTGGTCGAAACCGGGTTCTCCACCATGTCGTGTTGGGATCGGATTTTTTGTTTAGTTCTTCCAGCATAGAGAGTACGTATGAAGACACGAAGACACGAAGTCAGTTAAAGTATAGAGTTAACATTTATTCAGTTAAAGATCAAACATATGAACAGAAGTTTAGAGTAAGTCTGATGGTGACTGTACTCTGATGATGTCTTGAATGTAGTCTGAAGTATTCTGAAGTATTCTGGTTCTCTCTCTGATTGGAGTCCTGAAGTGAACCCCTTTTATAATGGGTAAACCCTTTATTGGGAGTTGGTCAACCTTGAGCTCTTGACCAAAGGCCTAATGTACGTCATAACTTTTACTCAGTATTGGGGGAGTGGGTCAGTTATCTGGAAGGAGTGATGTAGTGAATAAGAAGACCATAAAGTGACCAGTGCATCATAGTTTTAGTTGGAAGATGTATGGGTAATATTTTCTGAAGAAGAATGAAGTTTGTAAACATTTAACTTCCTGTTTTACTTCCTGAAGAAGTATTGATTAAGTATTGATAAATTATAGAAAATGTGAAATTGGTCTTATTATCACATAACAGTATCCCCCCCCCCCCCGGGATCGTCACCCATGACAACATCTTTATCAAAATCAGTGATTCAGCTCGGTCCATGGTTTCATCGGTACTTAAAGGGGGTACCCAATGCTGAAACAATGTTAGTTCATTTAAAAGAGCGTGATTTCATTAGCAGAAAAATCATCTGCCTACAGTTTTTTAAAAAGTCGTGTTGCCAAGGAACCCTCAAAATGTGGTAAGATTTCAGGATAATTATTTTTGACCGCTCACCTGAGACCCAGTTTCAACTGGGTACCCACTTTGACGTCAAAATGACGTAAAAGTGGGTACCATGTCGCGCAATTCTAGCAAAATGTGCGCAACGTATAATACATATAATACATATTGTAGCACAACTGCAATGCGCGAAGCAGGGTACCCACTTTGACGTCATACCCCATCCTCAAATTTTTTGGTCAACTCTTGACTTTTTATGAGAAAATTAGCCAAAATGCATTGATTTCGATTGAAAAATCATCCAATTTCTAATGTTATTCTTCTTATAATTCCGTTCTCGATCATATATCCGAAAAATGTTTACCATTGTCTAATCACTTTAAATATACCTGATGTTCTCAAAGAATATTACTGTAATCCTTTATATGGTTGCGACCTTCATTCATGATCTCTTAAATTACAACGCTTGTTCTTTGTTCTGGATATTGCTTCACTTTTGTCAGATACTCTTATGAGACAAGAATGATTAAAAATCTTGATGTCTGTCCTAGTGTTTGCTTGCTTGTTTTTGTTTTTGTTTTGCGATGCGGAGATGATTTGAAAAGGATGAAAGATGTTTGTAATGATTGTCTTATTTTTCATGGCAGAAGTCGCGGAACGTTTTTGAAAGTGGGGGGGGGGGGGGGCCTGCGCGTACCTTTTTTTGGCGCGTACAAACCAAGAAATTACTTCCGGGGTCTTGCACAGCGGAAAATGTGTCTACTCAAAAAGGGGGGGCTGCACCCCCCCCCCCCCCACCCCCACCTCCAGCTCCTATGGCTCCGTGGCCCCTGCATGGGGACTGAAAAGTGAAACGCAACGAGACTCACATTCAAGGTTTACCCCAGCGGTTTACCCTCGCTCTCGTTTGTCGTGTATGTACATGATGTATAGCCTATGCTGGTTTATCTGGGTATACAAATCTCTGGTTTATCCAACATCTTGCTCAAGCCTGCTTTTCTGATTGAAATTCTCGTCTACCTGCTGATAACAAATTATTGTGCACGAATGATTATAATACAAGATAAAAAGTCTTTACTCATTCTCAAACTGTGTTTAAACTTTTTCCAGTGGCGAAGGCACTGAGAAAGGGGAAGGGTGCACGTGATTTCCAATCAAATGGCTACGGGGGGGGGGGGGGGGCATATTTTAATGAAAAATCTGCCCCAAAGAATTTGTAGGAAGAATGATATATTTGAAACATAATGGTTCATTTCCAATAAGAATATTTTGAAAATGCATACTTCTGCACTGATCAGCATTAACAATGGAATAACACTAACATCTTCATGAATATGGGAATGACAATTCCATATCACTGTCACCGTATCATGTAATCAGGATAATTCCTAAATTATACAAATAATAATGAAGTATAATTAGAATTCTATTTAATAATAAGAAGTACAAGCCGAAGAGGTTAGCATTTCCCAGGTGTTCAGGCAGTGGAGTCACACCAAGGAATTCAAAGTAATTTAAAATTCAAATGAGGTATTGGCCGAACCCCTATAAAAGGCCGGCGTCTCGAGTGGTATTCATCTTTCAAAGTGAAAATATATGTAGAAAAGGAGAAATGAAAATATATTCTTGTCAAAAGGAGTCATTTTGTGTTGTTTGAAAGAATTATCATTCATTGCATTTCACACTTGATTCTTTCATAGTAAACCGTCAATCAATGTGTTGTTCAAAACCTAAGGGAGACGAAATGTACAGAGTAAAGCCCCCTCACACCTAACCGAATTGCCTGAAATATGCCTTGCGATGGCTGGCGAAAGGCATTTTTTTTAAATCGTTTTCGATGGTTACTGATAGTAAATCCTATATTTACCCTTCGTGTTTGGGTTCGTACACCTTCTGAACTAACAGCTGCGATTATTCAGATTCGCGCGGAAATTTTGAACATGTTTAAAATTTCCCGACGAATTGAAAAATCGTTGGTCATCTGTTTGAATTCGCATCTCTTATTTAGTCTGCGGTAATCGTTCGTTTATCGTTCGTGTGTTATTGTCGCGCATAGTCCCTCATCGCGCTTTTGCCAAAGTGGACCGATCTCGAAAGAACCCTTAACGAAGCAACACGATGACGATCTATTCCCTCGTCTTCGTTTCTAATCGCACGCCATATCAAACCATTGCTCACTGTTCGCTCGTCTTATTGGGTTATATCAACCCTTCGCTCGCCTTCGGCTGCAATTTACTCAAAGAGGTGAACCGAAAAATCGATATCCTTCGCATGTCATATTTATCCTTCGCTTACCGTTCGTTAATAAAATTTGACAATAGTTACTGATCGCATGATTTGACGGAAATTTTATTTGAATTCGTTGAATTCGCGTGCATTTCGTGCATTTTTCCCATTCGTCACCCTTCGTCCGCCTACATTCGGTCAGGTGTGAGGGGGCTTGTACATTGCGGACATTTTATTCGATTGAATGCTCTGAAAATATTAATGCCTCAGTCACATAGAGTCACTTACGTTGAGTTACGTCCGTCGCCTCCGTCCATTTTGCATTCATTTGTATACAGCATAATTTTTCGCAATTAGACGCAACGCCGGACGTCGAGCGTTATGTGACTGGGCCATAAAGAATACTGCACATTTCGCCTGGAGGAAATATGAGAAGACACAAACATGACAAAAGCAACCGTTTGTCAGCTTATGTGAATCAAGGAGGGAAAACCGAAACAATGTGAGAAGATAATAAAGGGCGGGGCCTCTTCGACTTGTACTTCTTATTATTAAATAGAATTCTAATTATACTTCATTATTATGTGTATAATTTAGGAATTCTTTGACATAACACTCGTACAAGTCTTCAGAGGTTAGCATCTTCAAAGCAGCTAATCACAGAAGATGACGCATTTCCATACATGGAAAAATTGATTGCCCTTTTGAAACTATGTACATGATGAAGTTTAATTTTAATCATAATGATAAGTGTCGAGATCATTTCTTTCATTTTTTTAACTCTATACATGTTCAATTAATTTAGGAGAAATAATTACAATTGTTCTTTTGATATTTTCTTTATATTCTGCTTTCTTCAGTACAGTATTGATACTGCATTTTATAGATATCACCTAAGCACATAAGCTATTTTTCAGTTTCACTGGTACAATGGTCAAGGAGAACGTTAATTATATATTTAATTTGATAATGTGCACTGATGCGAGAAGTATGCTCAAAGAGTTTAACAACTTAGTTGATTCAATGTTGATTACTTTTGACAAGTAATGAGAATATACATCTCAAGAGATATAAGGTACTTCGTATTTGGCGTTTCTTCTTATCATTTTGATTCCCGCAAATACATGCCGTTGAGTTCAATTAACGAAACAAAAGGGTGATATGGAATGTATTCGTTTGACGCCTACATTCTTATTCCGAAGTAATAATCTCCATTCACATCGAATATTGATGATAGCTTTCGCAAAACAAAATTGTGATTTTGCGATGTCAATTTTATCGTATCATAATTACGATTGACCAAATCATATTCATAAATTCAATTTTCATTATGCAGTTTTTAATGAAGAAATTTTGTTGTGAACATCTGAAATTTTGGTTCATTCATGTCTTAAAATGTATTTTAATGACTACCTTCAAATCAACGACCGTACAGAAGGTCTGCAAAACGAAAGATACAAACATCTATGTTTGTCATTAAGATCTTCTTTCAATGGAATATGAGATAAAATTCTAAGAATAATCTCATATCATAGACAAGCGAGACTGCTTTATTTGTTCAAGCAAAGAAAGACCCCTGAATCAAGGCAACTTAAAGTGCCGACGTTTTTTAAACAAAAAGGGTGAACTAGGTATGTCTAGAGCAGGAAATACTGACGTATCATTATCCGACAGATAAGATGAGTGGTCTTCTTTAAAATTTATTTATCAGTGGGGGCTCAAAATGAGCAAAGTAGAATTCATTGTAACGTTCGGCACTTGGGTTTAAGTGCTTTTGTTTATGCTCCTTTTGGTATTTTGTGTTTATTTTGATACAGTATCACTGTACACGAATATTTTGCTTGCAAAAATCATAATTCAAATGATTATTTGTCTTGCTGTATAATATTCTTACAGACGAACAAGAGGATGATGAATATATAACATGTGTGTCGGAAGCAAGGAAAATTGTTGAAAATAAACAAGAGTTTATTGCACCAACTGGTCTTGTCAGCTAGTTTTTGGACAGAGTCCATCTGAAATAATAAAACGGATTGACGGCTTTGACGCACATGATCATTTCAGTCTGATATGTGTTGAGAATACAAAGAAGACTCTCCATAATAAGAGAGCAACCCGTCAGAATGACTATTCTTGAATGATGTCATAAGATTTATACTCTAGTACGTCTAGTATTGCGCCATATACCTGATATATCGCATCAAAAACATTCCAAGGCGTATGATGAAACTAACTAAGAGAGAAAGGATGACTTTTCAAATTTGATTTCAAACAATCCAAAGTATCTACCGAACCGATATTAAGAGGAAATATGTTCCAGAAAAACGGAGCAGCAATGCAATGAATCATCTCATTGCAAAAGGTAAGGTATTTCTTTCATCTGTTCATCTCGATGCAAAAACGTACCGTATGTACAATAAACCATTCAACAGATCAAGCAATAGCTGATTAAAATCATCATCATGTTGTTATTGTTGTTGCTGCTGCTGTTTACAAGCAGAAAACATTCAAACACTGTGATATTGTATAATTTTCCTTTCGAGTCCAACGATATTATTCTTTCACACAATATTGCCAATGTCAGACTTAGCGCGTGACCATTTTCGAGTCAAAATGTTAATCATTGTGGTTATCATTCAGTGAGCAGTTAATATTTGCAAAATTATACGAACGAATCGCTGTACCCAATTCAAATTATGTGATGAATGGATATCATCAGTGGGTAACGTTATAACATAAAACAACACTCTGCAAGCTAGGTAGCAGCAATGTATTTGTACCACCAATAATAAACTTAACTTGCTTGGAAAACATTCATGCATAATTGGCTGGAGCAAGTCTCTCTGTGATAAAATTAAATGAAAGACGTCAAAATATGCCTAAAGAGGTCAAGTACCTTGCACTGAAATTAAGGGTATACAAATTCAAGTATTCTCCCTTTGTTTGATAATGCACTGGAGACAGTGGCGAAATTAAAAGCCACGAGCTCTGGATAATTGTTTTGAGTACCATAGACACAGGTGGCACACAAAACAAGCATTCAACATGTTTGAGATTCTTTTTAATATGATGCAAGTGTTCGAAAATTTTCTTTCGCTCATGAATGGAAGACGACAAAGGTATTCTAAACATGCTTAAGAGAAACAGTTGTGCATGGACGATGTAAGCATTCTTACGATCTCGAAATCTCAGTGCTTGGTTCAGTGAAATTAGAATAGTACAGTGCATGGTTGCACTTTCCAAACCATATTATGACAGAATGCATGTCATTGTATTGATTTTTAATGAGTTAACGAACAAGGGCTTTTTTGTTGCTTAGGATATTAGTCAATCCTTTTCGATGCATACAATGCATGTGACAATATTCAAGATGTTATCTCGGATGAATTATTTGAGGGAATATCAAAGGTATGCCCTTTCATGGATGTTGTTTTAAAAATTGACACCACATCACCGTAGCCGACTAGAATTAAGCGTTGAACGCCGTAGTAAATTGGCAACTTGAAGAAGGCCTTATTTATCTATTTACTTCCTAAGAATCACGGCATTGAAAAGCTTACATCTCAAAGCTTCATAATGTTAAGTAATACATCTCTTGCAGTAATAAGAAGTTTTTAAATCTGAAAGGTTTAATAAATAAGAGTTTACTTTTTCTTCTCAGTTTTTTTTTTTTTTTAATTTTGAGTGGCTCCATGAACAGTACAGTGGTCTGCCTCTGCTGTGCGTCATAATATTGTCTGGAATAATTTAATATTCATGACAGTAGATTCAATTAGGCTATTAAGCCATAGCTCATAATTATGCCTATTTCTCCAAAGGAGCATATTATTGCAGACACAAAGTCTCCCTTTAAAAGTTTTAGACTTATGTGAGCAAATCCAAAGGTTGTGTTGATGTTCCATCTAAAAGAATCTTCCTCAGTCATTACACCATATGCGAAAACAAGGTTTTTCATGACAAAGAAGCAAGAATATAACTAGCTTTGTTTTGGGAGCATGGAGATCCGTGCGTTTGAATATTATATATCGACTCTCTACGTTGACTATTTTGGTTTACCATTTGACGATGTACGTTCTTTATCATGAATATAGTGAATCTTTGTCACATACGAATCACGCATGTACATCCGTGATTATTTTATTTCACTGGTTAGGTTTCCACCGTCTTTGACATGGCTGCGAATCCCGTATTGAGGATTCAAATTTGACTTTGGAAAGGTCCCATTATTTATCTGGTATGATTCCCCGATACTTTGTAACTGCAGAATTGCTCGATGTGCAAAACATAAATGCAAGCACCGAGAAGTTCACGAGGAGTACATGGCCTTCATTTGATTGAAGCTTAATTCAATTCTCGTATAGTTTTCCCTGAAAGGAAAGGAGTGGAAAACTGGAACATTTTAATGAGCTGTTGCTCATATTCATTACCCCTTTTCAGTTAGGGCGTTTGTTTGGTTGGTTGGTTTTTAATTGTTGGGTCATGCATACGAGCATGTATTGTTGGATATTGCATGGATATCCAGGCCAGTTCACACTTTCCTTCGAGTAGAAAGCATCAATTCGCGTTAACCGCACTTTCGGTCAGTTGTACCAATTAGTTTGACGAATTGGCATTTTTTAAAAACCATTTTTCAGTGTACAGTCATGTATACTGTAGTGGTCTATTTCATCTGGTCTGGTCTGTCCGTCACTGCCTGTGTGATAGTCGATGTGTTCCGGGTTCCGCAGGAACGAAATGGCTAGTCGATTCGTTCCCCGGAACCAAACGACTATTGATTCGTTCCTGCGGAACCAGACGTCTGATACTACTTTTGGCTGATACGTTACGAAAGCCGCCGTTTGGTTCCGACATTAGCCAAGAGTTTCGTGGTACATTTCAGAGGCCACCGAACGTTATTAGAGGGAGAGGGGAGCTGACACCCAAACAGGCGAAATCCAGATCCTGCAGATAGGGCCCTGGCGGGGGTTCAGGGGCGGCACCCCCCCCCCCCCATCCCCGAACCCTTGGAGTTTTTTTTTTCTGATTTGGAAAGTCTATTTCTATATTTACAATGTTTATAATTTTTTTTAAACTTAATGAAGTTTTATTGGGGGGGCGAAAGTGTGGGGGAGCCCCACCAGACCCCCCTTCCGCTTCCGCTGCCCCTGAATTTTGATTATTAATATTATCAAGAGTATTATTACACATTGTCATTGTCAGACGGTCTCTCAAGTCTTTGTAAATGCAGTTTATATGGAATAGGTTTAAATAACAGTCATTAAGAGTTCTGAAAAATTTATATGTTCCGGATATTCTGATAGTGTCTGCAAATGAGTCAACAAAATGTTTATATTTCTATTTTGAGAAGTCTTATTCTCAATAAATTATCCTAAAGCATATGCATTGTGAAAAAATGGGCAAATGTTTTGCCCAGCATTGGGCTTATAGTCAACCCAACGAATTGTTAGGCAATGTTTTACCCAAGGTTATGCATTTCCCAACATATTGGCTTTTGCCTTTGAGTAGCTTAAAATGCTTTCTATATTGCTCGGTTGTTGGTCAAATCTTTTTACCCAACTTTTTATTTTACCAACATCAACTTATCCATTTGTTGGTCACATTGTGGTTGCAAAATAATATCCAGTATCAAAGAAAATACTAGTATACCCTCTAATAAAATTCTCCCTGAAAAACAGTGGCGTAATTATTCAAAATAATTTGAGGGGGCAAATACATACATTTCTGAAAAGTTGCCAGTTAGCGAAGAGAGCAATCCAAAAATCGACTTGTTTAATGAAATGTTATTTCGTCATGCAAAGATCAAGACATAATATCCGGGAGGTAATTTAATTTGTTCCCCTTTCCCCCCTTTTTTTTATTCATTTAACTTTTTTATTTTGTTATTTTTTTGGAAGGGGAGGGGGGCTATTGCCCCCAAGCCCAATAACAGTATGCCGGTGCTGAAAAAATAATAGCACCTAATATATTTTTTTTTCTTGTGTATAATAATTAATGTCTATGCTATATTCATGTTGAATTCTCGATGAACAGATGTGGTGATTTCTAATGAATTACATGTAACTTTTAAGAGGAGCAAACAATTATTTGACAGCACACTTTGTGCCTACTAGCGGAAGGGCGGAAAACACAAGTTCAAATCATTAATGCAAACTAAGCAACATTAATCCCGGGCACTAATCTGCAAAATATACTTAGCGTACTCAGATGAACCTCAAAAGAAAATTTACCGAAAGGGATTAGTTACATCTTATCAACTTATCGGGAAAAAGTACTATTGCAGTAAAGTGGAAACTAATTTTCCATTTTATCTTGAAAATGTCACATAATACATGCACCTTTCAACTAATGCCACATAGATACATTATAAGAAATCATGCCACTTATCGTTTTCTTCATAATGCAGTAATAAATATAAATCAGAGGTTAAACCAATGGACATAGTTTTGAATATAACCCCTGCAATATACCAACAGGACATTACAATTCCTTGACATATTATTATCCCTATTTACCCGGTTTAACTTAACCCCCCCCCCCCCATGAATATAAGAAAATTAAATTTTTCAAAGAAGTTTTGGGCTTACTTATTTCATGCATGCACAATACTTTCGAAATTGCCCATAGTCTCTGCGCAGAAAGTCATGAAAAAAAAAAAACTCTGGAAATGTCCTTTGTGTGACACTTTTTACCGTAATTCACAATAATTAATTTTTGTCTTTTTTAGTAAATGACGATCTTTCGGCCCTTCGATCTAAGTAACGCACTGATCTGTACATAAAGATATTTTAAAAAGTATTAAAAAACTCAAAATCCTTGTATTGTGTCCTAATAATTTCATCATCTTATCCCATTTCAGTCCACATCATCATCATCCTCCTTTTCCCACACTCTGCCTGTATGTTCCCACACTCTCTGTTTGTTTTCAGTCTGATATACTAATCTCCTCCCCTGCTGCGTCACTCAGATGGCAGCGAGCACCAGACACATGTTATGTAACTGGTAGTCTGGAATGTAGATGTCCTGTGAGTTGTTGTGGTGGAATAAACTTACTAACAGTTTGATTCTACATCGATGCAGTCATGAGCAGTGGCGTATACTAGTAGTTAGGATTTCATTGGGGGCGGTTGTAAGCACGCGAAGCGTGCGAATCACCTAGGGGGAGGGTGCAGGGAGGGGGGGGGGGACTTGAGGAAGCTCTGACGTTGCTTTGTCATTGTTCCTTGTCTGCTCCCACTTTTCTTACATTCTCTTACCTTTTTCTCATCTCGCTCACGCTTTTTCTTTTTTCCCCCTTTCTTTCTGGCGTTTTGGCGGGGGGAGGGGGACCGCCCCCATCGCCCCCTGGCTACGCGCCTGGTCATGAGTCTAGTTGTCTGTCAAAATAGAACACAAAACGTTGATTGATCTCTGAAGTCACCCCTATAAGAGTTTTATTCTTATTCACTTTAAATGCACTCCTTCTTAAATTCACCCGTAACAGAGTGAATCCGTTCACTCTTTTTTAAAGAGGGAAAGAATCGTTAGAATTGCACTTTGACACTTAAGCAGTCATTGGGCCCCTTAACAGAAAAAGCCACCAGTGTTTGAAGAAATCATGGATACTACTAGTATCCATGAAAAAATGTAGGCTGTTGTTTTAGCAAACACACAAATATTAGGGTGTGAAAAAGATTAAAAACTCGTTTAAGTGTAAATGGACCCCTGAACAGAAAGGAACCCTTTCCCCTTCCTTTTTAGTAAAAAAACAAAAACAAAACAAAACAAAGAGGAAGGCGAAAAAAATCAGGGTTTGATATTTCAAAAGCAAAGAATATATATTATACATTTAACCATAAAAACTCCTTCCAGGTTAGCCCGAAAAGCATGGAGGCTTCGTTTATAATCAACCCTTCAGCTGACTTAAAAGTAGGGAAATTCAAGTTGGTGAATTTAGAATGAACAAGTGATCAAAAAGGGGAAAAAATGGTGAGAGAATTTGGAACAGAATCGGATGACAAGCCTCCGATACATGAATACAGTAATTAATATATAGACACATAAAACAAACTGAAATAAGAGTATGAAGAAGGATTCTAGAATTACCAATATAACAGCTGACGCGGAAGCTAATTTGATACATCGTGTTCATTTAATGAATGAGAGTAAAATTTATAGATGTGTGTTAAAACATATCTAAGAGTAAAATTTATAGATGTGTGTTAAAACATATCAGATTTTACCCCGCCTCGTCCCTCCCCCAAAATGGGAACGAATGAATAAGAGAATAACTTTACAGACAGAATACAAATCCCATTCCTCGCCGAGCACCCCCCCCCCCTCCACAAGCGTATGCCTTGGCATCCATAACTTCACACAACTGACCTTATTCCATGACCCCCTCCCCCCCCCCCCCCCTTATGAACAGGAATCAGTGTATTTCTACCATATCTATTTCTACGTGTATACCAAATTCTGAAACAGGCAACGTGTGGCTGATTTGGAGGAGTTTGATTGGCTCCAAAAGGGGACCAGAAGAATACACTTTTCTTTAGGGGTGTTATACCATGACGTGATACGTTAGCACAATAGAGATTCGGATCGCCTTCGCAGCTAAATCCTTCGTCGAATGGTCGAAAGGAACGAATCGCCTGGTCGGAACCAATTGCCTATGACGATCGCATTTAGTCGACCAAAGCGGATCTAATCGGCGGGTAAATATTCAGCCGATTGGTTCCGGAGGATCCTATCGACTGCCCGGAACAAATCGACTATGACACCTGCACACAAGGAAAAGATGAATACCACTCGAGACGCCGGCCTTTTATAGGGGTTCGGCCAATACCTCATTTGAATTTTAAATTACTTTGAATTCCTTTGTGTGACTCCACTGCCTGAACACCTGGGATATGCTAACCTCTGAAGACTTGTATGAGTGTTATGTAATAGAATTTGACAGTATACCGTATACGCAGGAACCCTTCTTAAGTCTGTTTTTCTGGTACTTGCGATCTCTATTTTTAAAAGGTTTTCTCCTTTTATTTATTCTCCTTTTGGGGGGGGGGTGGGATGAATTCAGAAAGAGAAGCCTAAATTATAGATTTCATGGTATCTTTAGGTGGCCAATGCACTGATCATTTCAAGAAGCTTTTTGCAAGCGGCTTTTGAAGATGTGGGGAAAAGGCGTCAAAGGCAAATCTTAGTGGTAACTAAGTGGGTTATTTCAAAACCACAGAGTCTAATATGTTTGTGAAATAATAAAGAACAAAATAATTTTATAAATGCAGATATATTAATATGTTTATGACAAAACGAATGATATACAAGTCTCGTTAACGCACCCTTTCGAGCTTTCGAGACAAAGGCGGGGGGGGGGGGTGTCGAAAGGATGCGTTGAGCCCACTGAACTCATTTCAGGGGTTGAGCCCGGCACCCCGTTCCAATCCGCTCTACTTTGCTCTTCACACTTACGTGTGACTTTGCCTGTTGCTTTTGCAAAATGTACATGAGCGTTGTTTTTTTGTCGAGCTACCCAAGATGAAGCGAAACTAAGGGATCCTTAGCGGCGTCCGCCATTGTCCGTCCGTCTGTCGTCAGTCCGTAACGCTTATAAAACTTGAATAACTTTGCGACCGTTTGCCCGTTCGGAACCAAACTTGGATGATAGATGCTCTGCAGTGTGTATCAATAAAAACGTTACACTTTTGAAAAAAATTATAAAAAATATATTTGAAAATATTTCGAAGAGTTTTTTTTTTTCATGTTGATAGATGCCCAGTGGGCTCATCTATCAAGTATCACTCAACATGCTCAACACAACAAATTTTGATTCATGCTTCTTGGCCGAACACCTGACTGTTTTTGTTCAGAGTTTCATAAATGACTTGCGCCAATTGAAAGAAGAGGGACAATTAAACCAGCAATCTAAACAAGTACTCCCATTAAAAGAATTTGCTCCTTGCCACAGAGTTGCCCGACTGCCTGACAGGTTGACTGACTGATCCATTGTTTTGGGCATTTTATTTCTCAATAATTTGATCAATCAAAGGATTGATTGGCTGTTGATTAAATGATTACCTTATTGATTGGCTGGTTGATTGCAAGGCTGGTTCTCCTTTTCTTGCCGTCTTTCATAACTCCTTTGTCGATGCATAGTTGGCCTTTTGTTCCTCTATATACTTCTCTACTATTATTATCAATATCATTATTATTATTGCTATTATAAATATTACTATCAATTTATTATTATCATTATTATTATTATTATTATTATTATTATCATTATTATCATTATCAGTGATGTTTTTATCATCATCTTCGTCATTATTATTGTCATTACTATTGCTCCTTAATTACTTAAACCTGATGTTTAAATGGTAGGCCTATTATTTGGTCACCTCACTTAAAAAAAAAAAATTATTAAGCTTTGAAAATCGAGGGAGAGGGACACGCCCCCCCCCCCTCTCCCCTCTCCGTGGATCGCCGCCTATGCTTACATGAAATCAGTCCTTCTGTTCATTAAATTGCGACTTTCTCAAGAATGTCGCTGCTATTAATGTGTTTCATGAAAAGTTTTGTCGGTGAAAATCACCGACAAATGTTACAAGCTACTGAAAATCCTCGCATCTGATGGGCTGACAGCATATTAGTCGGTGAAAATCACCGACAAAACTCTTCATGAAATGCTCCCCAGATTGCGACTTTCTCAAGAATGGCGCCGCTATTAATGCTGCGTGCGCCGCTCGGCCATGCGCCCTCCCTATTTTCAAACTCGGGATCCGCTAGTGCTGGAGGAACCAATCAGCTAGTACTAACATCGGAGTTCACACAAATATTGGATGACTCATCACATTTCTTTAATACATCATTTCTTTGTATATAATCGTTCAGGCATTCGCCTATGCGTTTCTGTAAGAGCAACCGTTGTCATGATTGTCGTTTTAGGCAAGCAATCTTTTCTACCAAAATACTATTCATAATGGCAATGTCAAACGCTGATTCCCTTTGACGGTCTCTAGCCATATTAGCAAGAACTATACACCTGCCAATCTCGATCCTATTTGAATCTTGCCACTGCTAAGTAAACCATAGCTGTGCTAAATGCCATTTTCATATCTAAACCCTGCGGTAAACATGGTAAGCATTTTCTTTCTGACACATTTTTTCTTTTCCCTCCTTTCTCTAACCTTTCAACTTCTAGTCCACCATCTTTTTACATTTTCTTTTTTCCTCTCTCCATCTTTCCCTCTATTTCCGCATCCTCTCTTTCTTTCTCACCTTCACTGTCCTGTGGCCTCCTCTCTCTCTCTCTCTCTCTTTCTCTCTCTCTCTCTCTCTCTCTCCCCAGTAGTTTTAATCTCCCTCTCATACACTCTAAACTGAAATGTTGAATCACCAATTGAAACGTTGGAGGAGTGACTACATTTTCAAAATGTTATAAATGAGAAACTCTTTGAACATGCTGGATTCAGCACTATAGGTCTACATGTTGGATCCCTATCAATCTACCATTTTGAAATTGTTTTCACTCCTCCACCCTTATAAATGGTGATTTAACATTTAAGTGTCTCTACCTCTTCCTCTTTTTATCTCTCTTGCATGGTCTCGACTCCTGCCTACTTTCGACTCGTTTCTCTTCTCACCCTTTCATTGTCTGGGCTGTTCTCTAGTCCTCCTTTATTTTTAATGTTTTTTTTTTCTTTTTAAACAACATCTTCCTCAAAATGTTATTCGACTCCTGAGTGGCTT
>JAPZVO010001406.1:0-17893 GCA_029962745.1 Echinometra lucunter | reverse complement strand
TTTATACTATTTTATCTAGCATAAAAGGTACCATCCATGAATTTAAGGAATTATGAGTAAAACAGAATCTGGATACTAAGAGTTGTGAACCTAAAAATCAAACGAACAACAACAATAAGACACGTGAAAGTTACCATCGCCAATGCAATACCTCTTTCTAAATTGTAAGCAGCTTAAATCTCGTCTACCTGGTATGATAGCCTGATGATATACTTATATCAAATTCTTTTTCTCTAATTGTTTTGAGCTTTGATGGAAAAAAAAACTTAGTATTAGAAATTATCATTCACTCTGTATATTGTACCATGATCCGAAACAGTATACAAGTAGCCAAGACTTGTATAATGCTGTGTTTCTGTCTCATATTTTGCGCTACAACCAGGGAAATTTAACTACCATAATACCTGTCACCTGCATTTTCGGAATCATTCACTATAAACGCCGCGCCGGTGCACTAAACTCTTGATATGCGAGAGGGACAAATATCTCTAGGCTGTGATTATTAATGCTTATGATACTGATATTGAATAGTGATGTTTCTGTATTTATCGCGTGAGAGTTTGCAATAATATTTCTATAGCCTATCATAATTCTCTTGTAATAATAATCGTTCAATTACATATCCGTCACTGTCAAAATTCATTGGTAAAGTCGTTTGCGGGGTGAGCAAAATAGTGATGATATTATAATAATAAATAATAATGGATATTTTACTTTAAAGTCCAATACATTACTATATTTTTACTGATCTGAAAAACCCAGAGGCACATTCGTCTGTTCGTCATACGCTAACGCCGGCTAATGCCCTCCGGGCCCGGGGGTGTTTCATAAATCTGTTCGTAAGTTACGAACGACTTTACGCACGACTGGTGATATGTTTCTTTTGCGCTACAAGTAAAATGATTGACAGGGTGTTCAGACGTTAAAAATTTATACTAGAACGGTATAGCTATACGATGAATTTATACGTCTGAACATCGTATGACGAAACGACGGTCAGAGCATCGTTTCGAACTAGAACTCGATAACGAATCAGCATTCCGTGTACTTCTGAACGTATGGCGACCATAGAACGGTATAACTGGGCGGGGGCTTAATGTGACCGCGCGCGAAAGGTGACCCGTGATTCGTGGAAGTGGAAGGCCAGCAGGGGCTAGCGCTGACGTCTTCCAGAAGGGCCGAGATTATGCGTTTGAACGGTCTGTCAGCTATACGATGATTGTTTATACGTCGTTTCTAAATCGAGTTCTGGTATAAATTTTTTTTGCGTCTGAACATGCTGCATGGGTGAGAATCTGATTAGCATCCAAGAACATGTTCCAGTCGTGCGTAACTTACGAACAGCTTTATGACCCCCCCCCCCCCCCGGTTCGCACCCTCCTCCAAATGCAGTGGATCTAAAGCGAGGGTTGCATCAGACCATTATGTTTTACCGCTTCCCTTCCCCCATCTGGAAGGACCCCCCCCCCCCCCGCCCAACCATATACTAATTTCTTGCTAAGCCACTTATTGTTTTGCTCTTAATGACTTTTTGTTTAAGATAAAGAGAAAAGATTCCCCAAACTGTAGCTTTTGTGAAACAATGCCTGAATCTATTACTCATCTGTTTTGTGATTGCAATGTTGTAACCCCTCTTTGGCAAGATTTACTCCAAATAGTTCGTTCAAAACATGATAATAACTTTACATTGGATAATTTCAAGAAATTATTTGGTGTACCCTCTGACAAATTCCTGTGCTTTTTGTTTCTGTGCCTGAAATATTTCATCTTTCTATGCAAATTCAAAAATACCAAGCCAGAATTTGTATCTTTTAAGAAATTTATGAAAACTCAAAAAGAGACAGAATATTTTGTAGCTAAGAAAAGAGGGAAACTTCATATCCATTTTAAGAAGTGGAAGTTTGATTTATAGAGTTATACATATACATAATATATTAATTGATGTAATGCTTCTGTTAGCATCGTCGGTAGTTATTGATTTGCAAATTTACCACTTATATGTAATATTAGCCTATTTGAAGGAGATTTTACTGCTTTTTATTGCTAAATTTATTCCTATGATGTTATTTTGCTGTTCTTTTTATTTGTTTATCTTATGTAATTGTCGCCTAATTTGTCTGTCTGTAATCATTGAAATCAATAAAACATATAATTTAAAAAAAATTATGGACAATATAGCACTATGGTATTACATCTGTATACCTTTACCTTATTGTTTGACTCTCGTTGGACCTATTCATGATTTTTGTTAAATCTGTATACTTTTGCCTTTACATTATTTTTTGTTTTGTTTTGTTTTGTTCAATGACATTGGTAAAACCTTTTACATGTTGATGATAATCCAAATTGTGGATTTTATATCATAAATATGGATTGAATTGAAAAAAAAGCCACTTATTGTTAATCTGTTCTCACGTACGCATGCCAGACATCATGATTGACACGTAAATAATTGTATCCCTGGACTTAAGACCTCTTAACTGCCGCATTTTAGACCTACCAATGCCATCAGAACATTTCAACAAAATGCGTGCATGGAGAAGATTTGGTATATAATTATCACACATACGTGTTCAAATTACCTTGAAGAACGTGAAAGCAAGATAAGTGTCCACTTGTGAGATTTTCTTTCCATTAGAATGTCCTCCGAATGATCACGACTCACAGTTTGGTTTTATAGCTAAATCACACTTCTGTAAAGGAAGTCGCCATGCTCAGTGACAAGTATAACACATAGGTATTATATTTTAAGCTTATTTCCCAAATCATTGAGACTTTTGAAGTTCCTTTAAATCTTGGCTACATATTAAGATTTTCGTTTCCATAGCAATACAAAATCCTGTGTTTGGTCATTATGTTTTCTATGACCTTCTTCATGATTATAATTCTATGACCCCCCACCCCTCCCCCACTTAAAAAAAAAGGACGGATGAGCATAAAATTTGACAAAAAATGTAGGTCGAGGTCACGAGGGAATGTATCACGGTGCCTATGCATCGTCCCACAGATTGGCGTCTGTGATTTTTTTTTCGGCCTGTACTGAAACTCACCACCAGTGTTGTGAAAATGAGTTCAACGCCTGTTGAGCAAGATTTGACTTTTGTATAACACGAATTTGCATAGACCCCTAGTCCAAATTATCTTAGGCATAGGCCTAATATTTAACGGTTAAACAATGCTCCCTTCTCTCCAATTCACTCGTACCAATGGCCAAAAAAGAAAAAATTCCTACATATTTTTGACGTATTCTACTCCTCTTTCAACTATCAGGAAGAGAAGTTTTTTTTTTTTTTTTTTGGGGGGGGGGTGGAGCGTAGTGATCAATAAATAGAGGGCATTTAAACAATAAAAGAGAGCATAAAAGCAATGGATTAGGTTGAAAACATGGACACCCAATGGAGGCTTTGCTGGCCTTCTACACATCTCCTCCTATACGAAATCTCTTTCATAGATCTGTGTGCGATAGTCCTAAAGTATGAAATGCAGTCTCATACTTATGTCCCATATTTAATAACATTTATATGTTTTCTGAGAGGACCTTCGTGGCACAGAGAGAGAGAGAGATTGTTCAGAGTAGGCTTTGGACAGACAATTATTGATCTTCGAATAAATTCAACGTCTTTTCCTATCAAACTCCAAAAACTTAGCTGAAGTGTTAAAGGAAATTCCCGGAGGGAGAAAGACAATGATGGGAGTCACGTGGAGTGCCATGTTAATTCGCTTGTAGAATGCATGTGAAAGGTTAATGCGATAATTCAGTTTATTGTTTGAATGTTTAAAAAGCATATACTGGCTTGTAAGAGTGAGACAAATAGATTATGCAGATGACTTTGTATCTGATCAGTTTTCGGGTTTACCTCTTGCTGTGAGTTTGTCAAATAGGCTGAAGGATCTCCAAATAAATTACATGTCGTTTCCTACCAAACTCCAAAAGCTTAGCTTAAACTTTAACGGAAATCCCCGGAGGGAGAAAGATGAGGATGGGAGTCACGTGGAGTGCCACGTTGTAGAATGCATATGAAAAGATTATGCGGTAATACATTCTTTTGTTAGATTGTAATCCCTTTATTGTTGAATGATTAAAAAGCATACCGGCTGGAAAGAGTGATACAAATAGATTACTCAGATGACTTTGTATCCGAACAGTTTCTGGGTTTACTTCCTTTGCTGTGAGCTTGTTAGCATGTCTCAGTCCATTTGTAGGCCCGTATAGAATGTTTTAATTAAGCATATACAGGCTTGCAAGAGAGAGAGACTATATATTACGCACGCAGATGGATACAATCATGTTTGAGTTCGTTTTATAATGGTTGTACTTAGCAATTTAGCTCTCGTGATGAGCTGAGCTCACATGGTTCAAGAGAAACCCGGTGAAAATAAAGTAACCTGGGATTGTTTACCATCCAGAGAGTAGTTTGACAAAATATCAAGAACTAACAATTATACACATGCTTCAAATAAGATTGATTTATTGTCAGACACGACTCTCGTTTGCACATAGCTATCAGCCATATTGTTCTGGACTTTTTTTGTTACCGCTTTTTCTTTTTCTGTTTGAAATGTGCCCAAATACTCGGCTATTTTTTATGAAACTCCTTTGGTATACGAACCATTGAAGTCTGGAGCATGCAAGGTACATTTTATATGATTCTTTGACAATTCATTTCCTGTAATCCCAGAAGTCTAGACTGCCTTCAGAAATAGTAGGATGATAGAAACCTTGGATCTATAACCGACAATACATGGTAGATCAACAACTTGTTACAACCTCCCAACGTGCCAAAGGAAATTTTCAAAAGGATTGTTGCTGTTGTTGTCACACTGTTAATTTCCGCTTGTCAATTCTCTTGATATTCCAGGGCAAGATGTATAATATGGCTTCACGAAAAAAACAGTGCTTTATAAAAGGGTCCACATTGGTTCCGCCCTTGTATCTCCTGTACATCAAACTAGGAATCTCGGTGTGATATTTGATTCTTCCATGTCACTTCAACCCCATGTGTCAAATTGTGTTAAATTGGCAAATTGTAATCTCAGAAACATTCGGGCTATTAGGCAATATCTCTCACCGCAATCTACCAAACAATTAGTACATGCTTTTTTTACTTCACATCTTGATAACTGCAATTCATTACTCTTTCGATTACCTTCCAACCAAATCAGTTGACTGCAAAAAGTTCAGAATGCTGCTGCTCGCCTTATGACAAACTCTAGAAGGTCATCACATATCACTCCTATCTTGAAATCTTTTCACTGGCTCCCTGTTCAACAGCGTATAATCTATAAAATCTTACTTTTAACCTATCGTGCACTCAATAATCTAGCTCCAGAATATATTTCATCCCTTTTAGCACCCCATTCTGCAGGTCGTTCAGGTTTACGTTCATCAAATAATACTAGGCTTAAAGAAATACGTACTAAAAGAAATTGGGGGGATAGAGCATATGCATCAGCAGCTCCTTCTTTGTGGAATAAGTTACTTCTTTCTCTTCAAATAAGTAACTCCATTTTCACTTTTAAAACTGGGCTTAAAACTTATCTAATGCTTAATGCATATCGTTAAATTTCCTTGTGAGCTTATATTTAAACACAACTTTCGTTTTTTATCTTATGTAATTGAAATTATCTTGTATGCGCCTTGAGCATCTCTTGAGATGGATATGTTGCGCGTTATAAATATTGTCATTATTATTATTATTATTGTTTAAGAGCCAGGGGTGGATCCAGCAATGTGTAAACAAAAAAAAAAAACGGTGTGGGAAGGGGGGGGGGGGCAAGTCAACATTTAGACAAGGGGAAATAATGTTTTTACCATTTTCGGTGGCCTTTTGGGTCTCTAATTGGAAAGATAAAGAGTAAGTTATTATTTTGTTGTTGTTGTTGCTGCAGTTTTTAGACTTTTTTGGAGGGGGGGGGGGCGACTTCGCGACCCGTGCTCAACACGGCAATTTTATGTTGTGTAAACGTGATCAGTGTGATCCGCGGGGCGTGTCGAACACTGCTTTTTTTGATCCGCCAGAATCGTAGGTTTCAACCCGCGAGCCGAGTCAGACTCGTCTATTTTATCGTGTGTAAACAGAAAGCCGTGTCGAACCCTCGTGACCTAGGTCGAACACGGAATAGCCGCAGCCGTATCGCGCGAGATAGCTATCTTGTCCTTGCTATGCCCCTACCTTCGCTCGATTTCTCTAGATAAAAACTCTTTTTAGGGATCGTGAAATTCTACTCTTGCTCGTAAAATTGTTTGTTTGGTATATCACTGTTTGGTATGATCCTTGCATTACTTATTTTTCTATATATTTAATATAGTGCTGTCACCACGGCAGTTTATAACTAACGTAACCCAGCCTCACTCTCGTTGTTCAGTGTTTAACGTATTTTGTTGTGAACGTTGTGGAAAAATGTAGTCGGAGGCAAATTTCCCGCATTTGTGACGCCAATTCTACTTCCGTTCGTGATCCGCGGGCCGTATCGAACTCGCCTTTTTCGTTTCGGTATAAACGCGATCACAGTTGCCCTCTTCGCGGCGTTCGACCCTGTTTGAGGATTCAACACTCGAGCCGAGTCACTGTGTAAACACGGTATTAAAGAAGGCCGGGGTAGTTGTGCTCCCGGTTAATCAGCCAGTGACAAAATCCATTGGTACGGGGATCAATCTGTTCTGCTCGGTTTTATTCACCTTCTCATCTTCTTGCATTAAGTTTCTTCTACAGCGACAAGGTGTTACCTTTCCCCACCCACTGAAAAGCATGGATGTGCTTGAAAAAAAAAAGAGAAAAGGGGAAAAGCTCATGTAGAAACATTGGTAGGTATAGTTGTCCTCCCCCTCTCCCTCCTCCTTCTTCTTTCTCCCCTTCTTCCTCTTCTTGTTGGTATTCTTATTTAAAACAATGAAAACAGAGTTACAAAACAACACTTAAAGTTTAATGGATGCCGGGGAAAATAAAGATTAAGTTAATAATTATAACTTCTTTCCTATCCATGTGACTTTACAAACATTAAAAAAATGACGTGTAATAAATAGATACAATAAGTAATGAATCGTAAGTATAATTCAAACAATTGGAAAGCGATAAGCAATGATTAAAAAGAAAAAAAAAACAACCCATAACTTTTGATGGTATGAGCCCCATCTAAGCTATATTCAAGATATAATTTTTGTTTCTTTGAAGATGTGAATCAAAGATTCACATACTGGAAATACGTTTGGTTTACTGCTATACGGTGCACTGTGGAATTTTACTAAGCACTGTAAGACTGAAAGGGAATTAAACCAAGTGGTATTAGCCCTAATGGCAGTTTACTCACCTTTTGTTCAGCTCGTTGTATGTACAAAATAATGATGGTTTTTACAGGACAAATTGTTCACATGTGAAAACGCTGAGCGCAATGAGCAGATCGACGCCATACAAACTATTCGCCCCTGACTTAAATTGAATTAGTCGCAGTGAATAAAAATACCCGTTATATCGATCCTACGAAAGCACTTTTGGTGCCTCTTTTGTCCAGTTCCAGAGTGTTAAACACTAAAGCTGGCAATTGCAGGCCAAATATGGTCACAAAATGGCTATCTATTGTTTGCTAGAAAACGTTATTTAAAAAAAAAAAATCAGATATTGTTACCCATCTTTTTTCCTTTTTATATATGCAAGAATGGATAATCTATCCGTCAATTTTTTTAAACCTCATTCAGTGGTGATGAATGACTTTTCATAGCCTCTCTTTAATTTTGTAGTCTTCAAATTCATACGAATTATTCTTTTATGACGCTTTTTATCTAAGGAGTAACGAGTTACGCTTTCTTTATTCCTGCATGTGTCTAAAAGTATTAACAACCTTAACTACTTTTGATTACAAACAATTTAGCTAATTTCTTATTGCAACTTCGTCTATATCAATACTAAATCATGTTTATTATTTATCTCTGTTATTGTACAGCATTTTCTGTGTATGTGTTGCTATGTTCAGTACTAGATTTGTCAAAGAATCTTGATTTAATCTTAATAAATAGACTAATCTAAATTAGTCTCACACTATATATGATTAAAGAGATGCGATGCGAAATGATCTAATTTGGCTGGAAGTCCTGCTATAGTGCAGTGGTGAAGGCTTTCGACTCCCATACGAGAGGTCCAGGGTTCGATTTTTGCTCGGTGCTTACAATGATGAAGCTGATTGTCAAGAAGAAGACAAAGACAAAGATAATAAGATGAGTAGACACACAAAAATAGTAAGGACGTGGTCTTCTCCTTTTGAAGGGGGTGGAGGATGGGTCTCACATATTAATTTATCGACTCGTTGATCAACAAATTCTAACAGGAAAGTGTAAGGTTCTCAGATGTTCAAGTCTGCCAACTAAGGTACATAATGGTGGAAGGTATATTTGAATTGAGAAAACGTTACCGTAGAATAATACATGGGTTCCCGATGATGTGACACGCCCCCTTTCTTCAGAATGTTTTCCGTATGTTGACAACAAAATTGCTTTGTTTGCTTTGAGGTCGTTGTATTATCGTGTGTCTCAAGTGAAGTCATACTCGGTCGGCAAATATTGGTATAACATACCTACATGTATTATGTGCTTGTATATTACGCTCATGCATAGGATTATCTCAAGGTAGCAGAACTTAAAAGTACGTCCCCCGAAAATCAAAGCAAACCCTGATTATTTTGACAGTATCATGCAATCTATCACCCTTTTGTTGATGGGTATACCAAGAAGATTTTAATTCCAAAGCACAAGTTTCCATATCAAGGGGTCCATATTCCAGAAAATGAAATAGCATTAATTCCGAATACTTTTGCAATACTCCAAACCAAAGGTTGTTTATCCGTAAAGCCATATTGCCACCAGGGAAATAGGGTTTATTACTTCATTAAAATCCACAATCTTTAAGCTTAAAACATGATTCAAATATTTACCAGTTGCGTTTTTTTTTTTTTAATGTTTGAGTTCCCTCCTCATGTCAAAAACAATCATAAATGTCAAAGAGTACAATCACACATCCTCTACCATGCCTACCCGTAATTCAGAAAACTTCCATTCATCTAAAACAGACCCAGAATTAATAACACATTATGGCCCTGAATTGTGGAATAATTAACACAAAACAGATTTACGTGCTTCTCATGTTACTCTTTTAAAACGACTATGAAGTTCAATTTAATGCCATTATATTCAAATCCACTGCAATGATTATTTGAATTTATATATCATTTATAGTGTATTTATGAATTGATTATTCCTTTTATCAATACAACAACTCATGAATACATTTTGACCAGGGCCGTACGCAGAATTTTTTTCGAGGGGGGGGGGGGGCAAGAATTACGTAAAGTGACCGAGCTGGTCACTAAGGGCGCTTTTGCATTTTTGTAATTGAAATTGAAGGATCTGGTGCACACTTTCGGTGGAATTTTGAAAATTTTTAGTTAAAACATGTAAATCCTGATTTTTTTTTTTTTTTTTTTGGGGGGGGGGGGACTGCACCGTGCCCCCCCCCCCCCCGCTGCCTACGGCCTTGATTTTGACCCCACCGCTAAATCACTTGCACTGCACACTCTTTACTCTTTTCTTTTTTTAACCGTGAGGCCGTGATCGACATCAAGCAACTCCGTTTAGTTTACAGTCTCCTACGTTCACAAAAGTTGATTTAGTATTTAGATTAAAATTTTGTTCATTTCTGAATAAAACAAAAAAAGTGTTATTAGGTTATGGAAGGTAGAAATAAAATGCAATCAAATAAAACAAATAATTCTTCGAAGACTGTTACTCTTGATCTACATGATCTGTGGCTCGAAAGCTGAATTGCGGCTTGGCTGATATAGCATAGTGAAATGAATGAATCGGCGACCTGTGAGCCGGATAATTTGTTTTAGATTTCTATGTTGGTGTGTGTGTGTTCTTTATGGTGGCCCTTAAGTACGCTCGACAACATGTCATGTGCGACGTGAATTTCGCACTCCGGGTCCTGAATTTCGCATCCCAGGTCATGAATTTCGCATCCTGGGTCCTGAACTTCGTGTCACGGGTCCTGAATTTCGCATCCCAGGTCATGAATTTCGCACCCCAGGTCCTGAATTTCGCATCCCGGGTCATTAATTTCGCATCCCAGGTCCTGAATTTCGCATCCCGGGTCTTGAATTTCGCATCCGGGCTCCTGAACTTCGCGTCACGGGTCATATATTTCGCGTCATGGGTCGCGAATTTCGCGTCACGGGTCGCGAATTTCGTGACTGGGGCGCAAAGTTGGCCGCGAAATTCACGTCACACATGACCTATTGTCGAGCGTACTTCAGGGCCACCATAGTCTGATAGTGTTCTTACAATATACCACAGCTGGGATCTTCTTGGATAAATCTTTATTATGTTCTTGGTAGGCATTCTACTGAACTACATCAGAATTCCACAAATTCTTTCCCCCAAACTCGCAATTCAAAAAATCTCTCAAAAAGTCTCTCAAATCACCCTCGACTTGTTCTTTCGTTACATCTCACTTCAGCTTAATCAGCATGGCCATCACATCATCGCCATCCTCTTACTCCTCCAAGAGGGATGATCCTTACGACGGATGCAAGTACAGCGCGGTGATGACGAATGCGGATGGTAACCACGGTGATGGGACTTCCAGTTATGAGATGGGTGTGGCTCACAACGATACCACGGACACCGTCGCCAGTAGAGCTAGTGATGATGACAGTGTCAATGATAAAGTGGTGATGCTGGATGGAGAGAATTGTCGGACAGAGGTGAAAAGAGAAGCAGAAGGAAGAGACGATGGAGGATGTAGAGATGGAAAAAATGGCGACAGTACTTTTGAGAAACCAGATCCAGATCGGGAGACATTAGATCCAGATCCAGAAACATTTTTGGGATGGGGCAGGTGGAATCCCAAGTGTCTTCAGCGATTCAACACTGCACCATGGCTCCTCGCCACCATGTGTACAGTTGTATTTTTCCAAGTAAGATCTGTACAAACACAATAGCAAATCATATCACGTATTGGAAGAGATGAGGGAATGGGGTTGAACGTAGGGAAAGTTAAACGTACGTCAACATGTATTAACGAAGACGAATTTTTAAGTAGGTCTTAATTACTGACAGGGGATGATCAATGTACTCCAAGGACCATAGTAAGTTCAAAGTGACAACAAAGTCTATTTACAGTGATACAAAATATTTTCGCTACATTCACTTTCCTTAATATCGGAGATGATCAAAATTGGTAAAATACAGCCAAAAGGGAAGGAGGTTTTCTAATAAATTTCATTGTTTATGGCCGCCAATTCATTATTATATCAGTAAATTTGAATGTATATTACAAACATGAAAACTGAGAACTCGTGTTGTATTTGCAGTCACATTATAAGGTAGAAATAGTCTCGGTCCTTGCAACTGAGTAGCTAATGCATATTCTGCTTATTGTGGATTGTGCAGACACGAGCCTTTCAATCGGTCATCACTTCCAAACGGATAACGTGAATCAAAGATTTTTTGACCACCTCCTCCTGGCTAAAGCCTTATAAGTGATCTATTGAAGTAGGTTTCAGACAAACCTTGACGATTATCTTTGGGTGGTATAAGTATGAAAAAATCCATGGGGATAATTTTGTTTCATTGTCCTGAAATCTTATCTCCGTCAGAGATATTCTTCCATTCATTGCTACTTTGCATTTGTGGGCAACGTCCTTGGGAGGACTAACCCAAATTTGTACACGCAAGTCGCCATCGCTTTCATAGTGTTGATCTGAAGATTTTCTGTGTTTGATAGGGAATGCTGAGTAGTGGCTTAATTGGCAGCAGTGCGACGTCGATCGAGCGTCGATTCCAACTCCGGAGCCAAGAGTACGGAATTCTCGTCAGCATCTACGAAACAACGCACATCATCTTCATACTCTTCGTCGCCTTCATCGGTGGGCGTGGTCACAAGCCCAAGTGGGTCTCTATTGGCTGTCTGATCATGGGGGTGGGCTCTCTGCTCTTTGCGCTGCCCCATTTCACGACGGCCACCTACGAGAACTTTCATGATGGGGACGGAGACCCGGGGATATGCGAAAAGGGGAGGGACGAAGTCATCGACGAGCAGTGCTCGGAAGGCCAGACTGGTGATAATTTATCGCAGTATATCTATGTATTTGGAGGTGCTCAGGTTCTTCTGGCATTGGGATCTACACCAGTCTACACACTGGGTATTGCCATTATAGATGAAAGCGTGACGGTTGAAAAAAACGGAATTTATCTCGGTAAAATATGATACATAATTATTTTTTCTGGAGCCTGCCGCCCTCCCCTATTATCATTTTTTTACACTTAATTCAGTCTTCTAAAAGGGTCACATCAGTTGCGTCAGCTTAATTTTGCATAACTCTTAAAAAAATTATTTGTATCAATTCAATATTCATTTTTAAAAATCCACTAATTGTTGATTTTATAATCAGAATTGATTGATTGTTTGAATTAATTCTAATCGTTAATTGATTTCGAATATGAAATCTATTAAGTGGTGACTTAATTATTTGATTAATATCATTGGCGTTAATGGCTTAAATTTAGGAGATAGGGGTATATATCCCCCCCCCCCACACTTTTCAAAGAAGAAAAAATGTTTCAGTCAATCAGTTGTTTAAATAAATCTATCATAAACGGCGGTTATAGTAATAAAATTTCTATTTGAAATGCTATTAAAACAGATAGGATTAGAAGGTCCCGAGAGTATGCTATATGCGAGTATGTGTGAGGGTGGGTGAATGTGGAGGGTGTGTGAGTGTGGGTTTGTATAGCTTTGTAAGCGAGAACAGTGAACAAAGAAAATTCCTGAGAAAAATAGTCCTCGGATGTTAAACAATAGTCCTCGCACGTCAAACAAAATATTTGAGCCTTATTCCGTCAGCTTTGCGAGGACAGGAGGCAATAGTTGTCCTCGGGAGTAGAGTGATGTAGAGCTGTGTGTACTCGTGTGTGAGTTCGTGCTAGAAATTTCGGCAAAATATTCCAATCACCCACCCCCCTCCCCGAAACGGATTTACGCCGATGATTAATGCTATCAATTTATTTTTCATAATCTGTCTATTGGGGAACTGACGCCATTTGGCGATTTTGACTGGTGTGTATTCATATCAGACAGTGGTCCCGGGGGGTGTTTCATAAAGCTGTTCGGAAAGTTACGCATGACTTTGCGAACGACTCGAATGAAGTGCCAAATGGGATACCCAAAGTTTTGTCTAACATTTTAACAAAGTGTGACTGCATTTCCCATAATCTCAATGAAATTGTGGCAAAAATATGCTTCCCAATAAAAATGATTGTAAACCATAGATATGTTAGTCTACATCTGCATATTTCACCTTTAGCTGATGCGATTTATGATGACTTAGAATCCCACTTGGCTTGCCATATTCAAGTCGTTCGTAAAGTCATTCGTAACTTTACGAACAGCTTTATGAAACACCCCCTGGGCACCGTCTTATAAATAATTTGTATCAATAGGTTGGGTAACAATGTATTTCTGCTACTAGTGTCAGTTTTGATTCATATTATTCAACAGGTTACGACACAAAATAAACTTTACTGCATGATTTATGTTTTCTTTTTGAGACTGATGTGATTTTAATTATCTTCAGAACAAAGTAACAATTCGTTTCAACATTTCGTTTAAAACTTTGTCGGAAGAATTGGTAAACTCAGGACGACTTCTTCCCTATTTCGTCAATAAGTTAATCATTTTTAAAATTTTTTCCCCTTACACGCTTTAGGACTCTTCTTCGCCATGGGTACAATAGGTCCCGCGATAGGATATGTAGTAGCAGGTCTTTGTCTTACCATCTTCACTGATATCCATCTACCAGAGGGGTAAGTTCAAAACAACTCATGCACGAGGATGGGACATCATCATGATCATTATCGTTGTCAATAAATGAATCAGAGGCGAATCGACGGGGGCACATGGGGCACATACCCGCCCTCTCCTAACCGAAAGGAGGGAGAAAAAAAAAGGGGGATATGAGAGAGAAAGGAAGGAAAATGAAAATATAATGACAGAAACAGCTCTCTTAACCTCACATATCTACCGATGACCTTGACATTGATGGCAATCCCACATGCTGCCATTTCGTTTAAAACTTATGGACAGTTATGCATGCTCTTGAAGTTCTATTTCATTGTCACTCGTTAGCCGTAGTGAAGCCAGATTTGAAAGATAGCCCCAAGTTGATGTTGCTTTCAGAAATGTTACCACTGAAGTTCCTCGAGAATCATGGATAGAGCAGAGAAGTATCAAGATCTTTGATATTTATGGTACAAAGTGAATCAACAAATAAAGAAGAAGAAGAAGAAGAAGAAGAAGAAGAAGAAGAAGAAGAAGAAGAAGAAGAAGAAGAAGAAGAAGAAGAAGAAGAAGAAAAAGAAGAAGAAGAAGAAAAAGAAAGGAAGAAAGAAGAGTATTGGGAAGAGGGGACGGGGTCACGCACCTATAATATTAGCCCTATTTGTTCATTTAAAAGGTAAATGAACTCACATATGGGCCAGGGTTAAAGTTCAAGTTCAAGTTCAAGTTTATTGATTTCCTTTCTTCACATATATACATTGGTACAAACAGGACATTAAGTGAGTAACATGGTAAATTTTAACAAAGGAAATAATAACAAAATAACATAATTATTAAAGAAACAAAATAAGTCAGTATAGATGACACATCTTATCATTAACAAATTAAGTGTTACAAAGTAAAGTTCATAACCTGTTACTAATATTAAAGTCATGAAAGAAAGGAGGAGACCTTAAAGAAGCTGGGCTTGTTAACGCAAGGTCCCCAAAGAGAAAATAATATATACTTGAATGTTTACTTGCTTTAAGACATCTAAACAAAATAAGCTAACGTATATTTACATTAAGGTTAAAATAAAAATATCTACAAAAGGGATAGAGTTGAAAGCTGGAAAGAGGAAATATATACAAGATGGAGAAGGAAACAGTAAGTGTGGGGGCAAAAAGAAAACATGTGAAAGAAGAGGGTTTCAAGGATAGGGAAAGAATGTTGGAGAAAAAGAAACACAAAAGAAGAAACAAAACACGACGTGCGACGTCGCCATTAACGCGTCATCTTGCCCCCTGCCAAAATACCCTGTCAAAATGATTTTGATTCGTATTGCCTTCTCCAAATCGGGCAAGTCATTATAGGCCTAACGTTCATTACTATGGTTTGGTGCAATAACGAGTAGGATGACTTGAACCGGGCATGGTGGCTAAATTGATAGAGCGTCCGCCTCATGAACGGGAGGTCGTGGGTTCGATCCCCGCCCGAGTCATACCAAAGACTTACAAAAATGGGACCTTCTGCCTTCTAGCCAGGCGCTCGGCATTTAAGAAAGGAGAAGGGTAATAATAGCATATTATGTTATGCAGGGCCCGCTGGAAGATCAGCTGATAGCTGAAGTGGCTACCCTTGGTAAATAAGAGTTATTATTATTATTATTATACTTCTTCCCTGTCGTTTTCATTTTGAGAAGAAACGCGATTAGTAGAAAATGTTTAAACCGTTACGTATCACTATGAGAGAGAGAGAGAGAGAGAGAGAGAGAGAGAGAGAGAGAGAGAGAGAGAGAGAGAGAGAGGAAGGTCATAAAGAGACGAAGTAAAAAAGGGTAAGTCCCTATTAGGGGATTATAACAATCCAGGGTGGCGCCAGGCTATTTTCATGGGGGTGGGGAGGGGGGCAAGATGACCCATTGTTGAGTTTATTCACGTTTTAAATGAAAAAAAATAGGGGTATCGTGTAGTTACTTGACTCAACCTTCTCTTCTCCCATACTGTTCTTTCTTATTTCTCCTCTTTTTCTTCCTTTTCTCCTCTTTGTTTCTTTTTTGTTCACTTGGAAAAAATCATGGGGGGCGCTGCCCCTGCAACAATCAACGCGTCGAATAAAAATACACTGGCATCCTTGTCACAGGGATGCTACACAATGTGCAACATACACTACTATTATGGATCAGTGGGGTGATAAGACGTTGTTACGAAATGATTGATGAAATAATTTGCGAGTAATGGATGTTAATCACTGAACATGCTGAAAAGGAGAATGAATCGATGTAACTTCAGTGGCAAATTAAGTACCACTAGCGACTCAAACAAGTCATCAACGTCACCATTTTCTCCCTGCCACTGATTTATGGGGTGAAATGTCCAATTAGGTTGGATTGATTATTGCTTAAATTCAAATCTTCTTGATCGCCTTTCTTTGTGTAACAGCCTCGGTCTGTCGCGAACTGACAAAGATGCACACCATGCATGCACTGGGTAGCCTCCGGAAAGGGGGGGGGGGGATCGAGTGGCAGGGTTCATGGTGGGGCGTACAATAATCAGAAATCGATCGCTGGAACATCGGACTAGTTGAGTGACTGTCTTTGAAACAGATTTGGCGTTACTAGCCCTAGAGAAGAATCATTATGGACTCAAAATGTAGATTTATAGACAGTGGCGGCACCAAGGGGGGGGGGGGCATGGGGGGGGGGGGCATTTGCCCCCCCCCCCCCACTCAGAAGCTTTGCCCCCCCCAGAAATTTTGAGGACTGAAAAGAAAAATTATACAGTAATTTGTAAATAAGTAGAAGTTGTCATAAGCATCATATTCAAGCTGTGAAGTGCTCTAAAATACCATTTTCCGCTCTTCAAAACTTTGATTGAAAACCAAAAAAGTGATTATTATTGGCTCGCTTGCTTCGCTCGTTCGTCATATTTCAGAATATTTATTCGAAAATGCGATTAAAAACCAAAAAAGCGGTTATTTTTTGTTTGCTTGCTTTGCTCGCTCGCAAAATTGATATTAAAATGTGTGTAAGAGGAAAAAAAATAGTCCAAAAATTCAATTATTCCCCCCCCCCCCCCCCCACTCCTTAAAGTGGATTTACGCCGGCGACTAAAACTCGCTCTTCACGATCGATTTTTCCATACACGCAAAAAAAAAATTGACTGCCCCTGCCCCCCCAACATTTTCTTTTGCCCTCCATTTGCCCCCCCCCACTTTAACAATCCTGGTGCCGCCACTGTTTATAGAAGGAGCAGGCATGCAGAATTGGAGTAGTTTTCTCTACCCACCTCTCGACACTTTGGCTTGAGGACCGGTCGATTTGAGGTGGGAGGCATAGCCTGAGACAAGTCTGAGAGCCGGCGTTACATCGAAATTTCCTGACTGTTTTTCAGTCCTAGTCTGCCCCTTATTTATAAATGGGTCGCAGCGGCGGATCCAGGAGGGGGGGGGGGGGTCGTATTTTTCGGGTGTCTGTTTTACCCCGAAAAATTTGTTGACAAGCAAAAAAAAGTTCCTCGGCATTTTCAGGTGTCGATTTTACCCCCAGAATTCGTTCACAAAAAAAAAGGGTCCCCGGGTTAAAAAAAAAAAAGGGGGACCGATTCGGCTCACCCACTGGGTAGAGTATGATAATGTTTGAATTTCTGTATAGAATATTATGGTGATTTTTTTTTCGAAAATCAGTTCGCAGTCAAATCGTAATTACGATGTGCAGCGAGCTTCAATACCCAGGTCCAGATTGAATTACTGATCAAAGATTAAAGCAGTTTTATGAAAGGCAGATTATCATTTGACAATCACCATTTTGCGAAGAAGACAGGTCGATACAAAGGACTGGGCTTATGCAATTATAGCCTGCATTGTGAGGAGAAATTTCCAGTATAATTGAAGGCCACAACCAGCCAGAACTACCATGACTACTAAGCCGGGCTTCTCAAAAAAAAAAATAATAATAATAATAACAGCCATATTAAACGACGGTCGCAGTGATGCACCTTCCCAGATCTTGACGCGCATCGTATTTGTCAATAACTATACAGAATTGCAGAAATTGGTTCATCTTTTTGACAGTGCCATGCCTGGAGCCAAAA